>JBCEWC010010770.1:0-17335 GCA_038996855.1 Solanum aculeatissimum
ATTGAACTTGGATTTGACACTTGAAACTCTTGTTTGGCTTTTTAGCCTAATTATGGAAAGATTTGAAATACGATTTGAATTTTTAGCCTAGCTTTGCATTATATGGATTTGAAGCACTGAACCTCGGTTTCAAAAGCTTGTATATGTATATGTATTCTCATGGGATGAGACTTAGTACCTAGGGATTGGAGTCGGGGTGGACTATCTCTAAGGGTCCATGCTCCTTTCCGTCAAACCATGTGCCAACATAGGATTTCTCCCAAGATGGGATGACTTGTTACCCCCTATTTAGGGTGGCTTGGGATATATCTGGCAAGTAGTCCAATTCCAAGTAGTAGCTCACTTTGTCTACCTTGTTGTCAGTTGAGGTCACATCCCCGCTATGAATATGTAGGTTTGCATTTATGCATTATGGAACTTCATGGAATATCGATATGATACTTTTCCTTGATTATATATATTCTTTCTATACATATATGTGCCCTTTCCATCTAGTTTTGTAATAGGTTCATGTTCGTGTGCATGGCATGCCCGCATACTTAGTGCATTATATGTGCTAACCCATACTCTTTGTCTACATGATCAAACCATGTAGGGACCGGAGATGACATTCATCCACCGTTGGATGCTTAGTTGATATCATTGACTTGTTGTTAGTGGTGAGCCCTATACTCCAAGGGAAACACCACCTTTCTCTATCTTATATTTTGTTACATTTTATCTATCTTGTGACTTGAGGGTGAGCCCGGATTATGTCGAGGCCCCATCTTATTCTATGTAGAGGCATTGTTGGACATATCGGATTCTATTGCTCATCGTACTATATGCTTATTTTGAATGTTATGATTATCTATGGTTATTTATGATTATTTAAGCTTTGGTTATGATTTTGCTTATGTTATTATGTTGATGGATGAGAATGTATTCATGTGGAAAGTCCCTAGCCTCTACTTATCTCCATAGTTTGAGTCATACTTACCCACCCCTTAGAAAGTAATTGTTATGTGTTATGTGATTCATGCCTATCCCATTCCCGGTGATTTCCCCATAGCATGGGTCCAAAGCTCCGGAATCCCTTAGACTTATGTGTTATTTATTGTATTATTCACTTCTGAACCAATGATGTGTACGATGATGCTTGGATGGCTTGATCGAGGGCTCTTTCATTCTCTTTCGCCATGTCACGTCTAGGCCTTACTCTTTGGTCGTGACAAAGATGGTATTAGAGCCCTAAATTTGTAAATAATCCTCGGAGTCCAACATGCCACATCAAGTTGAGTCTTACTCATAGGTGTGAAGCGCGCCATACCTATGAATGAGAGGCTATGATGACATTTTAGGAATTATCTCACTTCATTGTTTCTTATGTCATGCTGTGAATTATTTTGTAAGATTTCCTGAAATGTTAGTGTTCTTGTCACTCTTTCAGAAGATGCCTCCCTGAAGAGCTCCCTTCCCCAAACAGGTCCCGGTCTATAAGGAACAAATACCTCGAGAGCCTGTGGAGGAGCAAGTGACTCATGCTGAATTTTTGAATGTGGTTCCTATGTTGGCCCAAGTGGTGACTAATCAAGCCCGGCCAACTAATTTCACAAATGGTAGCACTCCGACTTCTAGGGTGAGGGACTTCACCAGGATGAATCCTCTAGAGTTTTTTGGTTCGAAAGCTAACATAGATGCCCAAGCGTTTATTGATGAGCTCATAAAAGTGTTGACTTTTATGGGTATCAATTCTGAGGAGAAGACTGAATTGGCTGCTTATCAGTTGAAGAACGTAGCCCAAGTGTGGTACAATTTGTGGTTAGTTAAGAGGATTGCGGATGTTAAGGATGATTGGGAAGAGTTCAAGTTTGCTTTTCTGGATCGTTTCTTCCCTCTTGAACTTTAGGAGGCCAAGATGACTGAATTTATTAACCTCAAGCAAGGTAGCATGTCTGTGAGGGATTATTCTCTCAAGTTCACCAACCTCTCAAAGTATGCTTCCAATCTAGTGGCGGATCCCCGTGCAAGGATGCACAAGTTTATTTTTAGGGTCTCTGATTTGGTGATGAAGGAATGTCGCACCGCTATGCTTATTTGGGAAATGGATATCTCCTGGCATATGACTTATGCTGAATAGATTGAGTGAGAGAAGCTCAAGGAGAGAAGGGTGAATAATTCTAAAAGGGCCCGATTTGATGGTGGGTTCTCCAGTTATAGGAGTGGTGGTGGAAATGGATGATTCCAACAAGGCTAAGGTTCGAATATAAAGTTTGCCAACTCTAGGGTGCCTCCTCCTAAGGAACCAATTGAGGGTGGACCACGACTTCCCCAATGTGGCCAGGGGAAACCATTTGGGTGAATGCTGGAGGATTTTGGGTGCTTGATTTGGGTGTGGAAGTATGAACCACAAAGTTGCTGATTGTCCAAGGAACCCAAAGAAACATCAAGTGACTCCAGGTGGTCAAGGGCAGCCGAAGGCTCAAGTTGGTGGTGCTCCCATAAATAATAGGTTCTATGCTCTTCATGCCTGATAGGAGGTGGAATAAGCTCCAGAATTTGTGACTGGTATGTTAAAAGTATTTGATTTTGATGCTTATACTTTGCTTGATCCAGGTGCAAATTTATCTTTTATGACTCCTCTGTTGGCTGTTAAATTCAGTTTGAATTCTGAAACTCTGAGGGAACCTTATTCGGTTTATACTCTCGTAGGTGAGTCTATTGTTGCTCGAAAGGTGTATCGGGGTTGTCCTATTTCAATCATGCATAAAGTCTTTTCCAGTTATCTTATAGGGCTCGAGATATATGATTTTGATGTTATTCTTGGGATGGATTGGCAGCATATGTCATATGCCTTGGTCAATTGTAGGACTAGGCAGTTCAGTGTAAAGATTCCTAATGAACCTATTTTGGAATGGAAGGATAGTGATTCCGTGGTTAGGGGTTGGTTTATTTCCTACCTCAAAGCCCGGAGGATGATTTATAAGGGGTGAATCTATCATATTGTGAGGGTTAGAGATATGGAAACTGAGTCTCCTATTCTTGAGTCAGTTTTGGTAGTTAATGAGTTTCCTGATGTGTTTCGGGAAGATTTTCCCAGTATTCCTCCTGAAAGATAGGTTGATTTTGAAATAGATCTCCTTTTGGATACTCAATCTATTTCCATTCCTCCTTACCTTATGGATCCGGCTCAACTAAAGGAGTTGAAGGATCAGTTGAAGGACTTGTTGGAGAAAGGCTTTATCCGGCCAAGTATTTCACCGTGGGGTGCTCTTGTGTTGTTTGTGAGGAAGAAGGATGGATCGCTACAAATGTGTATTGCTTATCAGCAGATGAATAAGGTGACCATCAAGAATAAGTACCCGTTGCCCATAACAGATGATTTATTTGATCAACTTCAAGGAGCCACTCATTTCTCTAAGATAGATCTTCGTTTGAGTTACCACCAGTTAAAGGTGGTCGATTGAGGGAGTGTGATATTCCCAAAATAACTTTTTGAACCCGGTACGGGCATTTCAAATTTATAATGATGTCATTTGGTTTGTCCAATACCCCGACAGTGTTTATGGACCTTATGAATCAGATATTCAAGCCATTCCTTGACATTTTTTGGTTGTCTTCATTAATGATATCTTGATTTACTCCTGAGCTGAGTAGAAACACAAGGCCCACTTGAGGTTAGTGCTTCATACCTTAAGGGAGAAGTAATTATTTGCCAAGTTTAGTAAATTTGAGTTTTAGTTGGGGGAATTTGCTTTCCTTGGTCATGTAGTGTTCGATGATGGTATTAAGGTTGATCTTAAGAAGACTGAAGATGAAAGAATTGGCCTAGACCGTTAACCCCTTCTGATATCTGAAGTTTCCTTAGTTTGTCTAGATATTATCAGAGATTTGTTAAGGGATTTTCTTCCATTGTGTCCCAGCTGACTAAGTTGACTCAAAAGAAGGCCAAGTTTGTGTGGTTAAATGAGTGTGAGAAAAGTTTTCAGACTTTGGAGGACCAACTTACATCGGCTCTCATATTGGCCTTAATAAATAGATTAGATAGGTTTGTGGTGTATTGTGATGCTTCACAGATTGGGTTGGGATGTGTGCTCATGCAATACGATAAGGTGATAGCTTATGCGTCTCGGTAGTTAAAGGTTCATGAACAAAGCTATCCGACCCTTGATCTTAAATTGGTGGCGGTGGTATTTGCTTTAAAGATTTATAGACATTACTTGTATGGAGTTCATGTTGATATTTTCATCGATCACAAGAGTTTTCAATATGTGTTCACCCAAAGGAATCTTAACTTGAGGCAAAGGAGATGGTTGGAATTAATCAGGGATTATGATATGAGGGTTCTATATCATCCAGGTAAGATGAATGTCATAACGGATACCCTTAGTAGGCTACTGTTGGGAGTGTGCCACATGTTGGTGAAGGAAAGAAGGAATTGGTAAGGGATGTGCACCGTTTGGCTAGGTTGTGTGTTAGATTGACCAACTCAAATGATGGTGGCCTTCTTATTCAAAATGGGTTTGAGTCTTCTGTGATTGTTGAGGTAAAAGCAAAATAGGATTTGGATTCTTCCTTGGTGGAGTTGAAGAATTTGGTTGCCGATATGAAGATAGAGGTTAACTCCCAAGAGAGAGATGGTGTGCTATGGTATCAAGATCATTTATGTGTCCCAAATGTCGACGTCCTAAGAGAGGTTGTCATGAGTAAAGCTCATAATTCCCAGTATTTTATTCATCCGGGATCCTCTAAGATGCATTGAGACTTGAGGGAAGTGTATTGGTGGCATGGCGTGAAGAAGGACATAGCCAAGTTTGTGTCGGAATGTACGAATTGCCAACAATTGAAGGTGGAACACCAAAGGCCTGGTGGTTTGGCCCAAGATATTGAGATTACTACTTGGAAGTGGGAAGATGTGAATATGGACTTCGTAGTTGGGTTACCTCGTACTCCTAAACAATTTGATTCTCTTTGGGTTGTTGTTGATCGAATGACCAAGTCGGCTCACTTCTTACCGGTCAAGACTACTTATATTGCCAAAGATTATACTAAACTATATATCCAGGAATTGGTAAGGTTGTATGGTATACCGAGGTCTATCATATCAGATCATGGTACCCAATTTACCTCTCTCTTTTGGAGATCGTTTTAAAAAGGGCTTGGCACTAAGATTAAATTGAGCATCGCTTTTCATCCCCAAACTGATGGGCAAGCTTAGAGGACAATTCAAACTTTGGAGGACATGTTAAGGGCTTGTGTTGGAGTTCAAGGGAAATTAGGATGATCACCTACCACTTATCGAGTTTGCCTATAACAATAGTTACCACTCTAGTATTGGGATGGCTCCATTTCAAGGTTTATATGGTAGGAGGTGTAGGTCCCCGGTGGGATGGTTTGAGTTGGGTGAGATGGCATTGTTAGGCCCGAATTTGGTTGTTGAAGCTATAGAAAAGGTGAAGTTGATTAGAGAAAGATTGAAGATGGCTCAAAGTCACCAAATGTCTTACTCGGATGTTAAGAAAAGAGACCTCAAATTTTATGTGAGTGATTGGGTTTATGTGAAGGTGTCACCCATGAAGGTCATTATGCGTTTTGGCAAAAAAGGCAAGTTGTGTCCTCGGTATATCGGATCATATAAGATAGTTGAACGGGTTGGAAATGTGGCTTGTAGATTAAAGTTGCCTTTGGATATGAGCTCGACTCATCCGGTGTTCCATGTTTTGATGTTGAGGAAATTGGTTGGTGACCCTAAGGCAATTGTACCTTTGGATGATGTTACGGTTGAGGAAAACTTGACCTATGAAGAGGTACCTATTGAAACCTTGGATAGGCAAGTGAAATGGCTTCGCAACAAGGAAGTAGCTTCAGTTAAAGTGCTTTGGAGAAATCAACATGTGGAGAGTGCTACGTGCGAAGCGGAGTCAGACATGGTGAAGCAATATTCCTATCTTTTCCAATCTACTCAAGCCTAAGGTTCTAGGTTCTATCCTTTTCCGAATAGTCCTAATTTTTTATTTTCTTGAGTATCATGGCATTACATGCATACATGTGCACAAAATTATTTGAATAATGTTTTGACATGAGTTTTAAATGACTTTTGAAATGATGAATGATGCATTATGTTTTATGTCAAAATTATTTTTGTTTTTCAAGCCTTGATCTAGCCCATTAGAGGACGAATGTTCCCAAGGGGGAGATGATGTAACAACCCAGAAATTCCTGAACCTTGTGATGTTGTTTTAGGACTGATTTGAGTCTATCTTGATTAGCTTTTGAGTTTTCTGAGTCTCTCTTGCATGACCGTCTTGGAAGAAATCACATTGGTTAACTTTTGCTTGACGTTTGATGGGATTACTGACTTTAAATGGCCATATCTCTTGGTACAAGATGATCTATGTGAGCCACGACCTATCAAATCGAAGCTCTTTGAGTTATCTTTCCAACACACTTGGTTTCGTTTAATTTGGAGTGTGGAGGTGAAATTTATGGCCTTTTTGATGGGACTGCTTGTGCATGGAAAACATTCTGGAAAAAAGGGAAAAGGAGTATTGGCTAAGGCACTGCCTTACGGCAGGCTCATGGGCCGTGTGTGGACTCGAGGTCCATGGGGCAGGCTATGTGACCTCCCAAGAGGCGTGGTAAAGTGTTTTGGGATGGCCTTGACCTACAGATCAATTCTATATATAAGGTTAACATTTCGGAGATCGCGTGGTCTTGATGATAGGGTTCGCGGACCATGTGGAGGCTCAAGGCCCGTGAACGGGTCCGTGTGGTGTTCTAGTAAGCAACCAAGGCTTTGTGCCAAGGGAGGATCCATGGACCATCTCACGGTCTGTGTGACGCCTCACGACTCGTGTTCATAGCCGTATGGTTACGAGAAGAAAATTTTCCTAAGTATGGAATGTTCATGGGAAAAGTTGGTTCATATTGTAGCTTCACGAGAGAGGCTCACGGACCGTATGGCTCCTCACAGTCCATGTAGTTGACCGTATGGGTGCCATTTAAAATTTTTCTATCTGTTGCCAAGTTGATGATCGTTTTCAAGTGAAGCCTCACGGTAGGGCTCACGGACCGTGAGTCACTACACGGTCCGTGTAGTCTACTTCGGCAGGGACTATTTCTAATTTTCTTCCTTGTTTCATTGATGGTTTAATTGTAACTTTTAACTAATCCTAAGGTCATATTAGAATTTTAAACTCTCCTAAACTGCTGATTCAACCCTATTCACTCTCATTCCATTAAAATCTCTTCAATTTCTCTCAATTGCTCTCAAAGTTCCATGGAAGACTAGCTTTGGAATCAAGGGAAGGCTCAATTCTTCTTGATTAATCAAGGTATGTGGGATTGATTCATGGTTCTCCTTTCAACCATGAAAACCCAAAACTTTCTTCTTCAATTTTGATGAATTTTACTTACTTTGACATAGGGTATTTTAGATTATGAATGATTTAATTCAATTGAGTTGTGGGTTGTATTTAAATGTTAATTTCAAAGTGAATTAAGCCCCTAATTTTTGAATTCCATTGATTTTATGAAGATTTAAAAATGTATGTCTCATTTGTTCTTCAATTCAAGCATGGGTAGTATGAATTATGCTTTTAATTAATGATTTCATTATGTTATGAGTATGAATCTATTTTATTGAAATGATTTAAATGTTGAAATCAATTGTCCATGCTATACATTGATCATTTATGCATTGAATTCATGAGCATGAAAGGCTTGACTTGATGAAACTCTTGATAAGGGCTTTGACCTTCTTGACTTGACTTGATTTTGGTAAGACATGGGAATTGACTAGAATGTGATCACATATTGTCTTGATATGACTCTTTGAGCATTTTGGGTATTTACACCATATTGCTATGTTAGAATGAGCTACTCTTATGCATTGAACTTGGATTTGACAGTTGAAACTCTTTTTTGACTTTTTAGCCTAATTATGGAAAGATTTGAAATACGATTTGGATTTTTAGCCTGGCTTTGCATTATATGGATTTGAAGCATTGAACCTCCATTTCAAAAGCTTGTATATGTATATGTATTCTTATGGGATGAGACTTAGTACCGAGGAATAAGTGTCAGGGTGGACTATCTCCAAGGGTCCATACTCCTTTCCATCAAACCATGTGCCAACATGGGATTTCTCCCATGATGGGATGACTTGTTACCCCCTATTTAGGGTGGCTTGGGATCTACCTGGAAAGTAGTTCAATTCCAAGTAGTAGCTTGCTTGGTCTCTTTTGTTGTCGGTTGAGGTCATATCCCCTCTATGAATATGTAGGTTTGTATTCATACATAATGGAACTTCATGACATATAGGTATGATACTTTTCCTTAATTATATATGTTCTTTCTATACATATATGTGCCCTTTCCATATAGTTTTGTAATAGGTTCATGTTTATGTGCATGGCATGCCCGCATACTTAGTGTATTATATGTGCTAACCCATACTCTTTGTCTACATGATCTAACCATGTACGGACCGGAGACGACATTCATCGACCGTTGGATGCTTAGTTGAGATTGTTGACTTGTTGTTAGTAGTGAGACCTATACTCCAAGGGCAACACCCACCTTCCTCTATCTTATGTTTTGTTATAATTTATATATCTTGTGACTTGAGGGTGAGCCCAGATTATGTCGAGGCCCCATCTTATTCTATGTAGAGGCATTGTTGGACATATCGGATTCTATTGCTCACCGTACTATATGCTTATTTGGAATGTTATTACTATCTATGGTTTGTTATGATTGTTTAAGCTTTGGTTATGCTTTTGCTTATGTTATTATGTTGATGTATGAGAATGTGTTTATGTGGAAAGTCCCTAACCTCTACTTGTCTCCATAGTTTGAGTCATACTTACCCACCCCTTAGAAAGTAATTGCTATGTGTTATGTGATTCATACCTATCCCATTCCCGGTGATGTTCCCATAGCTTGGGTCCAAAGCCCCGGAATCCCTTAGATTTATGTGTTATTTATTGTATTACGCGCTTCTGAACCAATGCCGTATGTGATGATGCTTAAACTTATGTGTTATTTTTCTCTATTTTCTTGTTAACATTTTTGTTAATGTAGGACGAAAAGTCATATTTAGGTCTTATTTTATTACTAAAAAAATAAAAATAGAAGTTTCATTATTTTAGTCCACCATTAAATTTTTTGCATATTGCTAAATAATAGAGCAATGTTGATTCAGTTATCATTTGTAGAATCTGTAATTCATTGTTGTAGTATCTCATGCATGACACAACATCATATTTAATAGCGGCTATCAACACATCAACCAAACCAGTAGGTGTTGTAATTGATAAAGTATTGCAATAAATAAACATCAGGAGGTTCATGAGGACGACTTTTTCTGCTCAATAAAGTTGAGAAAAACAAGAGTTAATTTCTTATCAAGTAACAAGAGAAGAAAATATATGTAGATGATTTTTTCTAAAAAGGAAAAGGAACACAAGCAAAGAGATGGGCAAGAGATTTTGAAAATATGTGTATGGAAGATAAATTTGCAAACATTATCCATAATATATAATAATTGTCAAATACGATAGTTTTAACCCTACCTTGAGGAGTAGCATGAATTGACATTGGTAAAATCTTTATCTAATTTTGTGAGCCATTAAAGCTTGATTTGTGAATATGCAATTACCCAAAAAGAAAAAAGAGATCCGTGAATGAGAAGACACCTTTCATTTTCTCTGTGTCTAAACATTTCCAACTCTGACATGGATACCACTGCCTTGGAGGTGTCATTTTTATTAACAATGTATGGCGTGGGGGTGGGGGCTGAATCTATGTGACAATGCACATAGTACCTTATCGCTAGACATGCATTTTTCATTAGTTTTATTCCCTGGTTGAATCATGAAAGAAATGTAGTAGAAAAACTTCAAGTTCATATAAAACTACAATTTTCAATAAATGTTGTGAAATAAACTAGATCTTTCATACAAGAAAGTACCAGAAAAAATTAGTACTTATCTGAATCATGGATTTGTACTGTGACATGCTGTTGTTCTACTTTGTCATTCAAGAACAACTAACAAGAAAATAAATAGTTAAAAAAAAACAATAGGGAATGCCAATTGAAGGCAAAAAGGATTAAAGTAAGGACTGCTCACCTTGTAAAAAAACAGACTCTTGGCAGCCAATATGGGAGAACTTATGTACAGTTCTCATGTGGAGAGGGTTATTTTTGGTCATCACAATGCCAGAAGGCAGTGATTCCTCCATCCATCCTATAACTTCTTCTTCCTATGTGTCATCAGCATCATCTAAAAATGAATGAGAGAAGCATATAAAAAATGTTCATAGTAATTAATAGTGCAAAACTCTCAAATAAATATATGAAGTTACATCTCATTAGTTTCAACGTCAAACATAATGAACTATATAAAAACAAATTCACATGCTCATCCATATTGCTAATTGTTGTCTCCTCTCCTAATTTTCAATTCAACACTATTCACTCATATGAATTCATACAAAGATACTTGAAAGTTTGAGATTATCAAAAATATAAGAACAATTAAGACATATACAACAACAATAACATATCTAGTGAAATCGCATAAGTGGGGAAGAACAATTAAGACATATGACAAAAATAAATAATTCATTTATTTCATCAATTATACATAAAATACATTTACCTAAACGACAAATAGTACGACAATAAAATATAATTGAAGATTTTTTTAAAATCAGAATCCACATGCTTAACTCATACACACCAAAGTCATAAGAAATTAAATAAAAGTAATACAGAGATATATAAGGAATTAGCCGATAATATTCTAAACTTTTCATGATGATTATTAAGTCTTGACATGTCAGTTGTCATAGTAGTTCCATTCCATCTATATACATGTATAGATGAGCACACTTTATTTAGTCATTATCATTAATCATGTATCCCTTTTTGTTGTATCAGCATGTAATGAGCTAGTGCATATTCCATTAATTCGTTTGAATTATTATGTCATAACCAATACTCTTGCTGTTGATATGGTAGTCTACATTTGGAAGATGATAGCATGATCCCAAGCTATTGACATCTTAAATAGCTTAATGACTATCTCAAAAATAAGGAGGCAAATTTGAGGGTGTCAAACCACAAAGGTAAAAAGTAGTTTAAAGTATGCAGAAATATGTACCTAGACCAAGAAGGATCCTCTCCATTTTCCCCAAGTTCCTATCTTGATGGATGACATGTGATATAAATAGACTTAATGGCTAAAAGTTAACCAAACTATGTTAGAAAAATATTTTATCAATTAAATCTTAGTCATTAAATCTAGGGTATGTCATATGTCATTCATCAAGATAGGAACTTGAGAAAAATGGAGAGAAAGGAAACAGAGAGGAGCCTACTCCTACCTGAACATTGATTGGGCATGTGTCATTATGTATGGTATGTAGGCAGTTAGTACATCTCAGAGAATTTGTCAAAAATAATATAGTGAGGGTGATGCAAGAATGAAAGTGTAACTGTAGTTAGTAAATGTGCAGTAAGTAATTATTCCGAGAAATATAGATTTCATGGGAGGGGGATTATGGGTAGATAGAAACACATTAATCCTATTGTGCAGGATTATTTTTTCTATTTGAATAGAATTTAGTGTGTCATATTTTTCTAGGGTGTAGGATTACAGAGTTGGTAGATGACAGTATAAAAAAGATGCCCATAAGAATGGAATTAGATAATTTATGTTTAGAGGAATTGCAAAACATTCAATAGTTATTTGTATATATGTAGTTAGATGTAACAATAATGGCCTTACAGTTAAAGTAATGTGTTTGATAGATGTATAAAGCATTCAATAACGGTATGTATCTATGTAAATATATTTATTAAGTGCAAATTGCAGTATGTGTAATGTGTTAAAAGAAAGTGTAAGATATTCTTGTGTAGGATGCATCTATGCAGGTAGAGGTGACAATTGAAACTTACAGTTCGCACTGGCCCAAGGCTATTTTCGTCGGTAAATCAAGAGGGAGTTTACTTATGCTTTATAGGTAGTGTACTGCAGTAAGGCATTAGGGAAGGGGCATACGACTTGGTCAGTTGTAAGGTAGGAGATATATGTATATATCAGTTGGATTGGAAACAAAAGAATGGAAATTGAATGTTTGTATAGCAGATGGTAGTTTCTTAGAAAATAGAAGTGAGATTCAATATAACATGTTGTTCGGTTGTTAAAGTTGTCATTGGTATTTTAGGAATGGATACCAAAGGCAGTGTTTTTGAAGGAGGGTCGTGTGATAACGCATGACAGATAAGTATCTTGTAAATAAGAGATAGGGTTGTGCGGTGTTTAAGCAAGAGGTGAAAGGGTAGGAAGTTAGTTTGGAGTTACTAGGGATTGTAGAGTAATAGATGGGTAATTTAATAATTTGACATTTAAAGTTTTTGAGTTGATGCATTTAAGGAAATATAGATAGAAATAGATATGACTTGGATTTTATGAGATCCAAAGTAGGCATCGTACTTTCATTTATGGCCCATATATGGGCATTGGAAATTTAGTCCAATGGATTTACTGAAGGGCTTTTAGGTAAATTTCCATCCATATTTTTACTAAACTATGATGTTTTAAGCCTATTTGATTCCTACAATATGCTTGTACAATCCCTTTACCCTTTATTAAAAAATTATGCACCCTCAAATAATCTAACTTTCTCAAGTTCCCTCTTCCTCAAGTTCAAGAGAAGACCAACCTAGAGTTTCAAGTTCTTCTTCTCAAATCAAGGTTCTTCCATAGATTTTTCGTCAAGGTATGTGGGTTTCATCCATAGGTTCCTTTCACCCATGGAGACACAAAATATTTTATACTCCATTTCTCGATTCCAAGTATGCAATTCTTCGTGGGTTTTAATATTATGAATCAAAATGCTTATATCTTGAAATTATTGATGTTACTTAGCCTATATTATTATGAAATAATATTTAATTTCATGGGAAGGATGTTATGTCTTGTATTGTTATATTATGGAAGTTAGAGTTTTAGAGATATTTGATGAATTTCATAAATTGATGGATTCTACTACCTATATGCATGAAAAACTATAAACTGTGTTATTTTACTTGAAATTCATGAATTTATTTGAGTTTTCTTGTAATAACCCAGAATTTTTAGAACCTTGTAATGTTGATTGAGATCTGATTTGAACTTATTTTAGCTGGTTAATGATCTTCATGAATCTCCCTTGAATGACCGTATTCAAAGAAATCGCATTAGTTGAGGTTTTCTTGACGTCTTGTGGAAGTACTGACTTTAAATGGTGATAACTCTTACCCCAAGTAGAACTGGGAACACCATGACCTATCCAATTAAATCTCTTTGATTTATATTTCCAACGCACTCGGTTTCACTTGATTTGGAGTTCGGATGAAGAAGTTATAGCCTTTTTTGTGGGACAGCCTACACAGGGATCTTTTCTGGAAATTGGAATCTCATTTGGATCATTGGAAGGGTCAACTTTAACTGGTAATATCTCTTAGAACATAATGAACTGGATGAACCATTATATAACAAATTGAAGCTCTTTGAATTAGCTTTCCAACAAAACTAGTTTCACTCGATTATGAGTTCGGAGTAAAACGTTAAGCTCATTTTCGTAAGGACTGCCTAGACCATCCGTGAGAGCTTCGGGTTAAGATTTTAAACCCGCTTTTTATTGATTTATTTTTAATAATTTTACCCATTCCCAAGGGATTTTATGACCTTTAAACCTATACTAAGCCCTAAATCAGATTTTATTCATTCATCTTCATTAAATTCATTCAAACCCTTAGAACTTCATTCAAAATAAATTCTCTAAGAACTCCTCAATACCTCCATTGAAGACTTAGCTTGAAAATCAAGGGAAGACTTCATTCTTCATAAATTCTTCTAACTTTTTTCTTCGCAAATCAAGGTATGTGGGATTGATTCATGGTTCCTCTTTCAACCATGAAAACCCAAAACTTTTCTTCTTCAATTTTGATGAATTTTGCTCTCTTTGAAATTGGGTCTTTCAATTTATGAATAAATTAATTCAATTGAGTTGTGGATTGTATTTTAATGTTAATTTAAAGATGAATTATGCCCTAATTTGTTGAATTTCATTGGATTTATGAAGATTAAATTAACCATGAAAATTCAAAACTCTTCTTCTTCAATTTGTTTTGAAATCAAGCTTACTTTGCAAATGGGTCTTTAAATTTATTGTTGATTTAATTAAATTGAAGTATGGGCTGTACTTATTATATGATTTTAAGATGATTTAAATTCAATTATCATGGTTTGCATTGAAATTATGAAGATTTGAATATGCATTGTTCCTTTAAAGCTTGTTTAGGCATGGGTAATTTAAATTGGAATTTTCTCATGGAGTTCACTTGAATTTCATATTGTATTATTGAATTACGATTTACTCTCTATTTCCCATGCA
This sequence comes from Solanum aculeatissimum, assembly GCA_038996855.1. Lineage (NCBI taxonomy): Eukaryota > Viridiplantae > Streptophyta > Magnoliopsida > Solanales > Solanaceae > Solanum > Solanum aculeatissimum. The sequence goes on from JBCEWC010010770.1 coordinate 14,428, forward strand.
TTACCCTCATCATTCATGACATATGCATACATGAAAGGTTTGACTTGATGAAACTCTTGTTAAGAGCATGACCCTCTTGTTATGATATTATACGTTAAGGCTTGTGATCACATAGTCTTTTATTATGGTTCTTTGAGCATTTTGGGTACTTGCACCACTTTGATATGTTATGAAGGCTTAATATGATAAGTTATGTAGATGAGCTACTCTTATTGCATTGATATGGAAATGATTATGAGAATGATTTTGAAAACTCTTGTTGGCTTTTAGCCTAGCATGAATATGGTTTTGATCAATGGTTTTGGTTTTGACTAATGATGTATGATTTTGAAAAGAATGTAAGTTCTCCAATTTGAAGTTGTATGTATATATATGTATTCCCGTGGAATGAGACTTAGTAGCGAGGGATTGGAGTCAGGGTGGACTATCTCCAAGGGTCCATACTCCTTTCCGTCAAAACATGTGCCACCATGGGTTTATCTCCCTAGATAGGGATTGACTTGTTATGTATCCCCTTGATGAAGGGTTGACTAGGGATCTACTTGGCAAGTAGTCCGGATTCGGGTAGTACCTCGCTCAGGTCTCCTCCGTTGTTGGTTGAGGTTACATCCCCACTATAATATGATCTTAGGTTACATTTCATGCATCATGGAATGACATATTATTATACTATATTCCCTTTGGCTATGTGCATTCCCTTCGTATCACCTCTCCCTTTGTCATCTTTCTTGGTCATACTATATTGTCATATGCATTGTATGCCCGCATACTTAGTACATACTTTGTGCTAACCCATACTCTTTATCTATATGTTCTTATCATGTAGGGACCGGTGACGACTTCTATCTTCCACCGGACGACGTGTGATCATCTTGAAGACTATTGCTTGTGGTGAGCCCTTTTGATCAAGGGCGATAGCCACTTTCTATCTACCTAGTATTATTTTGTTACTTTTCTTTACTTATGTATTGAGGGTCAGCCTCAAACTATGTCGAGACCCCGCTTATCTTATGCAGAGCCTTGTTGGAAAAACTAAATTCTTGAATGTTGGATTGAATTTGTTGGATATTACGACTATTGAGATATTATGATTTATGAGTTTTGGTTATAGAAATGGTATTGATTATGCTTATGACTTGATGTTGGGATAGTGTGTTGATTATGTTCTTATGTGGAAAGTCCCCTAACCCGAAATGCCTCCATAGCTTGAGTCCTACTTACCCGCCCCTTAGAAATACTTGCTATGTGCTATGTGATTCATGCTCATCCCATTCCCGGTAACATCCCTATGGCTTGAGTCCAAAGCCCCATTTCCCCTAGAATTTTATGTTATGTGTTTACTTTTTTGCGCTTCAAAATCGATGATGTGTGTGATGATTCTACGATGGCTTAATCGAGGACTTTCGGGTTCTGCTTTTCTATGTCACATCTAGGCCCCTATCCGAGTTGTGACAAAGATAGTATTAGAGCACTAGGTTTATAAATGGTCCTCGGAGCCCAACATGCAGTGTCAAGTAGAGTCTTATTCATGAGTGTGTTGTGCACCATACCCATGAATGAGAGGCTATGGCGACGTTTTAGGAATTATTTCACTTCATTGTCCCTTTTGTCGTGCTATGAATTATTTCACTTCATTATTTCACTTCATTGTTTTAGGTCTTATTCATCTTGAAGTCTTCTAACTCTGATGATGACCGAATACTCGACCTATTTCTATTCCTCCTTATCTTATGACACCGACTATATTTAAGAAGTTGGTTTCTGAAAGGAAGATTGGGGTTTTCTCCCAAGGAGGAGATAGTGTACTTTGGTGTCTGATTGGTTGTGTGTTCCTGATGTTGATGGACTGTAACAACCTAAATTTTTTTGAAATCTCCTTATGTGGCATTATATGATGTACTACAAGTCATGGTTGAGTTTTGGTAGCCACGGGTTGAGTTTAAGCGGCCGAATGCAAATTGGGCTAGATAGTGGCCTAGAGGGAAAATTTTGGCAGTGTTCTTCAAACAGTCGTAAGTTTTGATGTGGGATGAACCATTTGGAATACTACATATCCAATTGAATCTCTTGGAGTTAGCATTGCAACAGAACTGGTTTCACTCCATTTGGAGTTTGGATAAGGGAGATAAGGCCCAAAAAGTGAGACTGTCTGAAATTCGAAAACCATTAGAGATAGGCTCAGAAAAGTGGCTAAGGACAAGGCCACAAGCCGTGAAACTTTGCACGGCTCTTCTAGGGTGTCTTCAAGTGGTCCAGTGAGCTAGGGGTGTCCTGGAACCACCTCTAATCCAAGTATAAACCAACGAAGCCTTGAACGACTCGTTTGAGGTTAAATGGCTCGTCCACTGTCCCGTTAAGTTGGACAGTGGCTAGGACAAGCCTTGGACAGGTTTTAGAGGACTAAGTATGGTCTGACGGGACCTCACACAGACAGTCACACCTCAAACGGTTCGTCAAGTTGCTCGTGAAGTATAACAGAAAATCCTCCGAGAGTTCGCGTTGAAAATTTATCAAAGTGTGGTGAGATGGAGGGGAAGACAGCTCGTTGACCAGCAAACGGGCACTGTAGCTGCCGTTTGACATTGCTTAGTTTCAGAAAGTTGCATTTTATTAATGGTATTTTCGTGATTTAACATTTACCTAAGCCCATTTTTGGTACCCTAAGGTCTCCTAAACCCCAAAAACTTTCCCGCAACCCTCATTCATCCATTCAAACTCTCCTATACACTCTCTTAAGATACTAAGACTCTTTTGGCCTCCATTGAAGCTAGCTTGTAGAAATTGGAGAAGAAGACCTTGGTTAAGTTTGATCTTTTTAATTATTGGTGAACTTAAGGTATGTGGGAATTGATTCAAGGATCCTCTTTCATCCTTGAAGATCCTAAGAACCCTAACCCTTTAAATTTGA
>JBCEWC010010771.1:0-17335 GCA_038996855.1 Solanum aculeatissimum
ATGCACTTTCATAGTGATGCACTAAGATGTGTTAAGTGCTCCACTAGGAGCATAAACAATAATATATATATAACAATGTGATACTTTTTAAATTTTAAAATTTAAATAAATTTATTTTTTATCATAGTTTTTTAAATATTTTGAATTATTAAAAAAATTTAAAAATTTTCAATCAAAATTAAATTGTTTAAATCTGGAAAAACAAAATAGCAGGTAAATTTGACATAAAGGGGAATAGTAGTAAAATACCTTTTGTTACTCTCAGCTGTAAATTTCATTTCCCAGGTACTTTCAGTCCTCCACTATTCCCCCTATCAATTCAAATATACGTGCACATAAGCTCCGAACTTTCCAGAAGATTTGAAGAATCAAGCGGTGCCGGAAATGAAAAAATCCGACGGAATTCCGTCGAAGTACGATTTAGAGTACCGGTACAAGGGAGACGACGCATGGTACGGTGTGCTAGTCATAGTGGACGGTGAGACGATGACGGTGAAATTCGAGGGATATTCGGAAACATTCGATGTGAAATTCCTTGCTAATGACTTCAAGTCGAAGGAGGAAATTGATGACTTAGCTGGAAGGTTTAGGAGTGTTTCGCCACAGCTCCAGGATGAAGAATGCGGCAGTGTTAAGGAAGGGATGATTGTCTGTGCGGCTTGTAATGCGTTCGGCAAAGATGATATGCTCTTCTACGATGCCGTTGTTGAAGCGGTGAGTTATGCCTTTTTTGTTTCTTACTTTTTTTTTAGGAGGATCAATAGTGTTATCACTTAGCCTACTGTGTGGCTTGAATCTTCAATCTACTGGTTGATGCTGTCGAATTCTAAGTTCCAGATGTTGAGTATGAGCGCAGGTTTTCAGAAGGCTTAATACATAGTCAAATACACTCGAGCTAAGTCATGTTACAATTGAATACCTTAACTACTAATAAACTGTTCCAGTTAAACAATTCGATTCAAATTTTGAAAAAACTCTTGAGCATGCTTTCATTTGTCTATTAGATATTTAACCTAATCACATAAAATGTATCATTTCTTTTAATTATATGCATTGAGCTTTGGTTGAAAATATCTAAGGTTTTATGGCTTGTTAAGATAAATGCGTGTAATAGAAGGAATGACATATTGTACCTGGTTAACTCAATTACTTCATAGACGAATGAGAACACAATTTATTTATTTTCAAAATTTGAACCAAAAATGTCTAATTGGAGCACTTGTTCAATTGAAACATAACTTAGTTCAAGTGTCTAAATGGAATATTCTAACAAGTTTAAGGAGTTGGTTATCTCTTAAGCATTTTAAGAAAGTTATGTGAATATTCTTCAAGCATAGAGGTCCTAGTCATGGAATAAAAGGAGGAAGGTCAGTTCAGGTGAGGTAGGTTGACATAGTCTATCTATGATGAGCTTTTGAATTCAAGGATACAGATCATAACTAATTCAGGATTGAGGCATCTTCATTAATATTACTTGATATTAACTTCTTTTCAGTAACAAAGTAATCATCTCGCTTATGTTATCTTTGAGCACTGCAGTCCTAAGCATGGATAAAGGAGGAAGGTAAAGTAGGTTGACATGGTCTAACCATGATGAATCCTTTGAAATCAAGGATGTAGAGTATTCATGTGGTTGATGAGTTGATAACAACTAATTTGCCATTTAGGCAAGTTGTTCATCCATGCCGAATTATAAGCTCACTAGAGCAACGTTTTCATGGTACACGTACTTTTCTTTTGATATGTGGTAGCTGTAAATGGAATGTTTGTTTCCTTGTTATTAATAGTTGCAAGCAATCTTATGTGCTTTTTCAACTATCAAAAAAAAGCATGGAAGAAGAATATTGAACTTTATGTTATTGAAAATCTACAACAAAAATTACTAAAGGACTAAGTTGCTCGGACTCTTCACTTTTGGTGCCGCACCTGTGTCGACACGACATGGGTGTGGGTGTTGGATCCGTGTCCGATTTGGTCAACCGACCGATGGGGAAAGTTTGGATTGTTTTAATGATTTTTGTAATCAATACAAACGCTAAGGTGAATTTGAAAAAAAATGTAATACTTTTTGTATAGAAACTTCGATGTTATTCCTTTTCCTTTAATCTCCTTCCATGATTCTCCCCAAGATCTCCACATAATATCTCATAATTTAGGTTTTTATCACTCTAATTTTAGATACTTTAATTATTTTTAGGTAAATCCCCGCACCCGTATCATATATGGATCCTTATCCCCGAATCTTAAAAATTAGATCATGAAGGATTCAACCTCTAGATCCACACCCGTGCCGGACACCTACACCCTAGTCCAAGCAACTTAGCTAAAGGATATGTATGAAAGTGTGTTATTAAAAAACTAGCGTGAGAACAGTAATTGGAGATACAAAGGAATTTCTCATTAGTATGGGTTTACCAGGGGTTGATATTGAGCATGTAGTTCTGTACTTGCTTACTTTTGTTATAGGAGTTAACTTATGATATCAATGCATAAGCTATATGCTAATGAAAATGTGTTTATAGACGAAACTAGTGAGGGTGTCAACCAAATTGTTGAATTATGGAGAAGCACCATAGAGAATAAGGGTCTTAAGATAAGAACTAAAGCTGAAATATATGCACTGGTAGCAGTGTCCTAATATAGCAGAGGTGGATCCAAGATTTGGCCTTCATGGGTTATGGATAATCTCAAGTCCTAGTTATGAGTTCCGACTTTAATTTTTGTACATATTTAGTGAATTTCATAACACAAATACAGGGTGTGGGCCAAAACTATCCGGATCTGGTGAATCCATACCTTAAAAGCCTACATCCATGATCCACCCCAGGAGAGTAGATATATGGCATGTTCTTGAAAAGAGCAGTAGCAAACAGTGAAAATGAATCTTGGGATATTTTTTAGAGTTGTACAGATATTGGTCTGACATTCAGCAGAAGCAAAAGATGTATTCAGTCTATGTTGAGGACTTGTGTAGAAGGAGATATTTAACAGGCTACTTGTTTACTCATTGTGGTGGTGACTGGTGATATCAATTGGAATGCAACTTTGCAAACTAGAGTTGCATTGTCTATCACGGAGTCTGAGTAAATGGCTCTCCTACAGGTGCAATACAAATATTTATTTGGCCACAGATTGATGAATGAATTTAGGCTGATAAGCTGCTATTGTGGCCAGGTGACTGAATTCAGGCTAAAAAAGAGTGAGACATCAATATTTTGTTACAGTCGGGGTGCCATTCATCTCACAAAGAATGAGTGTATCATGAGAGTACAGAGAAAATTGTTGTTAAATATCGCTTCAGTAGAGGTATTGTATCCAGGGGTATTGTAGTTGTCAAAAGATTTATACAAATGTCTATCCATCAGATATTTTGATCAATGTAGTTACGGTTAGTAGTCTAGGCATTGCCAAGACTTGGTTGGAGTTGGCAGTACTAGGTGATGCCTTGTGAAGGTAATTTGGCAAGATGGTGGGATGAGATAATATCTTGTTGATAATGGAGGACTTCTAGCAAAAGGAGAACCGTTGAAGTGACATTTTATGGTAATTGATATTAATAAGATACTGCAGACTTTTTGCTCAGTATTTCCTTATTTGTGATTAAACAAAAAACTCCCTCGGTGCCTAGGAGGGTCACTGAGGCCTTATATAGCTGGGAGGAGGCAAGTGTCCTTGCAGAAGACAGAATTAGATGGAGAACTATCCCTGCTTCATTGGTGGGCAATCTGGAAAGAGAGAAACTCCAGATGTTTTGAAGGCATAGAAAATAGTGTGCAGGAATTGTTATGTTTTTGGTGTAATCAACTATACTCAAATGACACTGTTTTTATAGTTGGATGTTTTAGACTCAATATAGAAATAAAGCAGTGGATTTTGGAGTGCATTTGTATATAAGGTTTGAGTACAAGTCATGTACTCTTATGATATTATACAAAGTTACCAAATTCCAAAAAAAACAAAGTTACCAAATTCAAAAAAAAAAAAAAACTCCCTCTGTTCAGATTTACTTGTCGAACTTTGACATTCCTATTAAGAAACAATCATTGGTATGGTGAGTTTACAATTTTATCCCTATTGATTGATAGGGTTCCAAATATATTTACTCACTACATTTTTCAAAGAATTAACTCAATGCTAATAAATTGAGGGTATAATATGGAAAAAAAGTTGTTCTGCTTTGATTTGTCAAAAATGACAAGTAAAAGTAGAAACCGAATAGGAAATATTTGACAAGTAAATCAGAAGGGGGGGAGTATTTTTTTTCTTTAAAGGACAATAATCATTCTAGTATCAAAGGAGTGTTTCTTTACAGTTTAGGGTGTGAAAGGAAGAGGGATAGAGTGTGAGACAAACTTAGTGAGTGGGTTTGTGAACATATTGGGGACTAAGGTTTCTAAGAATTTGGAAATAGATTGTTGCTGTTGATCTTTGAGCATAGTGAAATTTTCTTACCTTCTTGCTTGAGGACGTTGACATATTTTTCTGAGCCTCATTAAATTTTTGTTACTTTTATTTGTTGCTCTAAATGTGGGTTTATCATAACATATAAAGTAAAAGTAGCAAGACTTGAAGAGGAAAAGGAGAGTGCTACTTAATTCATTTCGGTTCATTGGCTTGATTCACTTTCTTCAAATTTTCTTCTTCCTTTTTTTGGTAGATACACAACGAGAACCATACATTTCACGATGGAGTGGAAGAATGTTTATGTACCTTTGTATTATCCTGGCTTCATGGCCCCAAAAAGGATGACTTGGCTAATTCTGGAATTGAAGGCATATGTATCATAAAAGGCACAACCCAAGTTGATCCTAGAATAGCCTCTTTCTTGAAATTGGCTAATCAGAAACTCAGAAAATCCTCTTGCAAGTCGACTTCTACATCTGGGCAAGACAATTCAGCATCCAAAGGATCGTCCGGTACCAAAAGAGTGAGATATTTGTCTTCTGAACAAAAGTCAGATTCATCCTTTAAAGCAAGTCATCACCTAATACTTCATTAATTTTGAGTGATGATGCATGTGCTTAAATCATTCTCCTCTTCCTTTCCTTGTAGGGGATTAGCAGTGCCAAGAATGTGGTTGACGTGAGATGTACAACAGAAGGTATGCTATGGAACTCCTTGAGCTGTTACTATGTGGTAATTGCACTTTTTTTAAGTTCTTCGTTCTGAACTGCAGCAACAGACTATAGCAGGCACTGGGATCATGATAGAGATCTAGGAGGGCAATGTTCAAATTACCATCTCATGCTAGTCGAGAACTTGGAGACAAACTTGTTGCCTTCATCATTGAGAGATTTCATACATGAGCACACTTCTGTTTGGTCACAAACATATATTTCCCCCTGCCCGTCATATATGCCCTATGCACGAGGCATCATCGTGGTAGATTGTCAAGAGAAGCTTAAAAAAATAAACCTTTTTTTGGACAATCCAACGCACCTTGTTGTGTCCTCAAAGGGAAGGTATGTTTCCAGAATTAGTTTCCTTGCTAAAGTAGTTGTTGATCCTTTTGTAATCTCTCTTTACATCCTAGTGTCTTCACTGAAAAAAATTGTATCTTCTTATTATTAATATTTAGGCTTCATGTATGTGTTCTATTCCATTACCATGTGCATTAGACTTGTATTGACTAGAATCTTTGTCTCTTTAGAAAATCCATCAGAAAAATCTGGATCATGACCCCAGCCCTTAATTTTGGTATATTTGGAATGAAAGGAATAGGGGATATTTTGATGGAGTTTCAACTACATTTATAAGCTTAAGGCTAGTTGTTTAATGTTTGGGTTAATCTTTTTAGCTGGGCTAATTCTTTCCCTGTAAATAACTTAGATCACTACCAGGATTTTGTCAGCTTAACTCTTTTTTGCTCTTATTGAGCTGACTGATCTTGCTTCGTATCTTTGCATCTACTGGATACTTGCTTCATCAAAAAAAAAAAAAATTGTGTCTCCTATTAGAGTATGTTGTTTGGGTGTATCAGAATCATTGTTTTCCTGCCTCTATACAGATTATGAGCTAAAACACATTTTCATTCAGCTAATATTTGGCATGGATCAGCCTTGCTAGAACAACTTTTTGGATATTCTGCTAAGAAGAGCTTCCATGCCATAATTACCAGCCACTCGAACCATATTAGATGTGTAGATAATGTTGGCATCTATTCATGATCTAAAGTTCTATCAAACGCGCTTGTCTTCTATTTTCCTTTTCAATTTGTTTGAGAAAAAGAATTGTAGTATGGCATGCTTACGTTTCCTGAGCTTGTGATTTGAGTTCAATTCTGCCGCACCACTTGTTTGAGGCCTGCTCTGTGGTTGCATCTGTAGCATAAGCCTTTTTTGTTGGTCCTGAATCTACTTTGGTGAAAGTGATATACTGTTCAATGCCGTCTGATTTTAGTTGCTTCTGCAATTCTTTTTGTTGATGATAGAGTTGCTTCTACAATTTAGACACCTGAATTGCTGATATTATTGCTGCATCTGCAGTTAAGACTCTCTCTCTCTGACAGTCAAAACTGATCTGAAGTTGAACTAGAGGTTCTAGAATGGTATCCATCTTTAATAAGAAAGAAAAAGGGATAATTACACCCACAAGCCACGGAGAAAAATTATTTACACAAAAAATAACCCACTTTTTTTTAATTACGAAAAGTAGCCATTCGGCTGACTTTTGGCTATTTGTTACAATTTTGGGCATTCAACCCTCGTTGTATAGACATGTATAGTTGGTGTATATTTGTGTATCATAATGCATATTTAGTGTATAGCTCTTGTATAAGTAATATACATTGTATAGCAGTGTATACTTTCTATAACTATATTGTATAGTCATGTTTAGTTTTGCTGATTTGAGACTATTTTTTGTGTAAATAAAACATTGGTTACTTTTTTTGTAAACTTTTTACTTTTTTGTATATATATGTAATTTCCCCAAAGAAAAAAGCACAACATTTGAAATGGTTGAGTCATTGTAAATGTCTTATAGATGGTATTTATTAGTCTGAACTTCCACTCTAGGTACTACAATTTTGGTGACTAGATGGGATCATTTTTGAAAGATCTCTCTTGACTAGATATGTAGTTTCATATGTTATTTCCCCAATTATTTTCGGGGATCACTTAAAGTTTTGTGCATTCTGCACTGTTTTGTTAGGATTAACTGTCTTGTGATTTGAGGCGCCTAAAATGTTAGGATTACCTGTCATATGATTTGAGGCGCCTGAATCACCCATTTATTTGAAGAGGTGATAAGACATGTTTTATCTGATTTAGTAAAGGCATTAACTGAAGTTGATTCCTTCAATGATTTCTGATATCGAGAGAATTCAACAAACTCCTCCTCAGAAATCAAAACCATTTCGTCAGACCTTTGAATTCCTTGATTACAGTCAGTCATATTCAAGGACGAACCTAGGGTAGGGGAGGGGGTTCATTCGAACCTCCTCGGCGAAAAATTACACTATATATAAGGTACATTTTCTATGTTTTTGTATATATATTAAACTGATGAACCCCCTCGGCGAAAAATTACACTATATATAAGGTTCATTTTCTATGTTTTCGTATATATATTAAACTTGAACCTCCTGAACAATAAGCAAAGTCTAGCATAATGGTAGGTCTTCTTTTAAATAAACTTCATGCTCAGGGTTCGAATCCTACTTAAAACATTATTTGTAAGCTTTTCTTAGTTATTCCTTTTCATTTAATTTCAGCTTTAGGGAACACAACCCAATATTTCACTTTATTTTTTTAAAAGTGATGAAATAATATTAGACTATGTATTACTAGTTCATTTGGAAATTATATTTTGTTGGTTTACTCACACATTTATACTTTTATATTTCGAACCTCCTGAGTTAAAATCCTGGATCCACCACGGGTCATATTCCCAAAAAACACTCATGGTACCAAAATGAATTGATAGAGAAACCCCAAGTCCAAAACAGATTATATCCCCCAAAAGAAAACAAAAATCAAACAATACAACCACCAAAATAAGATGACTAACCAGATCTGATCGAGAGTTTCCAACATCAGAAAAATCAGAAACGAAGGAGATGTTGACTTACTAATACAGCTCCAAAATGACTCAAACATCAGATTTGTGTCCACAATCAGATCTCCAACAAAAATATTAGAATCCTCTCGAATTTCCAGAATTTTGAAGCACCAGCTTCACTCGCGAATGACAGAAAATCGAGTTTCAAATTTCAGAATTTCAATCCGGACCCAGGGGCAACGAAATGGATTCAACACACCCAGACAATCAATTTCTTAAACCACAGATAAAATATCTAGATTCAAAGTTAAAACAGAAAGATAGAGCTTTCAACTACTTCTTCTCTTAAGCCACAATAGCTTCTAGCAAAGTCACAATGAATTCTAGCAAAGCCATAATCCCAGCTCTGATACCATGTAATCATATGATATGGAGAATGACTTATTGCTTTCTATTCAGCAAGACAATATATTTATACAAATACATATGCTCCTATGAAAGAAAACTAATCAAACTAAATCAAGGAAATCAACTAAGAATCTGCTTTTATAATTAAGTTAGCTATATATGGAAACTTATAATATTTACAGCTATTACATTCTGTAGCAATTTTAATGTGTAAGAGTTGAATTTTCATGATGTTCATATATCTTCCAGATTGATGAATGCACGGGGTCATTTACTTTTTTCCATTTTCCTTTTCCAGGCCGATGGTTGTAAGTGAAACAGATATGAGACACTCCATGATGACGACGTCACTTGGGAGCTTAATGTGCAGTTCCCAGGTACGATTTATACCATTTATTGGTTAGATTTGAAAATGGTTGTAGGACAACAAATGAGCCATAATTGTTAGATATGCAGCATGGCACATTGTACTGCCAGTGCTACTTCACAAGTGAGCTTGGTAGATATCATATATAATGAGGTTTCTTGATAATCTAGAAGCATGCATATCTGATAGTTTCTTGTGACTAGCGAAAAACTGGATGTCCAGTTGTCACTAGTCAAACTTAGATTCACATTTAAGTGCTGGATAGCAGGAGAGCTGAGAATGTGGGATCAGTTGCTCTTAAGAATTAAGAATCAAATTTATCTGTAATAAATTTGTATACTCATGGTCTTGAGGAATTGTGATTTTACACATAATTGTGGAAGTGCTTAAACGACAACAACATGCTTAGTGTAATCCCACAAGTGGGATTTGAGGAGTGTGGTGTGTACTTAGCCTCTATGTTGCTCGGACTCTTCAAAAATTCCATCGGGTGTGTGTCGGATCCTTCAAAATTAGTGTATTTTTGGAGGATCCGACACGGGTGCGGCAACAATTTTGGAGAGTCCGAGCAACTTAGCTTAGCCTTACCTCCAACCTGTGAAGGTAGAGAGGTTGTTTTTGATAGACCCTCGACTCAAGTAATGTATATCAATGAAGTATGGAAAGCAAATATAGTAATGAAAAAGACATGCTAAAATAAAGGAGAAAGAGAACAGTAGCAACAACAAATAACGTGATAACTAAAGCAAAGGATCGAAGCAAAACAACAAGTAATAATAAAATTGAAGACTATGATAGCATGAGAGTAATAATAATAATAGTGATAAGGAAAACTAAACAATGCTAGACTGTCTAATAACCATCTACCCTAATCCTAGACGTCCACATCCTCCTATTTAGGGTCATGTCTTGGGTAAGTTGCATGTGTGTCATGCTTTGTCTAATCATCTCTCCCCAAAACTTCTTCGGCTTACCCCTCTCTCTCGTTACACTCATAATAGCCGACCTCTCACACCTCCGCACTGGGGCATTTATGAATCTCTTCTTCATATGGCCAAATCATCTTAATTTTGCTTTCCTTGTCTTGTCCACCACATAGGTCACTCCTACCTTATAAAAGATATCATCATTCCGAATCCTATCTCTCATAGTTTGCATATACATTCATCTCAACCTCTTCATTTCACTACTTTCATCTTTTGGACGCGAGTTTTTGATCGGTCAACACTGTGCCCCATACAATATAACTGGTCTAACCACCACCTTATGCAACTTATCTTTGCATCTTGGTGGCTCATTCTTATCACATAAGATACCAAATTTGACCCTCCATTTCATCCATCTCACTCCAATACAATACGTAACATCATTTTCAAATTTCAATCTCTCTATTCTCTTGGATTATCGACCCAAGATACTTGAAACTTCCTTTTTTGGGGATGACTTGCCTATCAATCCTCACTTTCACATATGCCTCGTGGGTTATGTCTAGGGGTGTTCATGAGTCAATTTGAGTTTGTAATTGGTCAAAACCAAAACCAAAACCAAAACCAAAACCAAAATCATATCAATTTAATAGGTTTTAAAATTATTAAAACTAAACGAAATCAAATATAATGTATATTTATCGATTTGGTTGTTACTGGTTTCGGTTCGATTTGCTTCAGTTATTAACTAATATAAATATTAAAGAAATGAATTATTCAAAAAAATTACAACAATTCATTCAAAAAGAAAATAGTTAGAACAGTCGGCATTATAGAACTGTCTTCCTTGTCTTTGATGCACTTCACTTGGTCTAGGTCTCAGGCCCTCTCCTCTCTCGCCGTAGCAAATCTATACAACTTCCTGTCCCACCTTTGTCCTGTAGTTGCTTGTACAAGGGTTCAAAGTTGTTGTTTAGCCGTTGTAACCGCTAACTTCGTTTTCTTTTTTGCCGTCTTATGCCTCTGCCTATTTGTCTTCTTTCCCTCGTCTTTGTGTCCATCAAATCCATATAAGGAACCTTCTTGGCTAAATATCTATTATATTGTTTCATAATTTATAAATAGACCGTTCCATTCAACCACCAATCCCGTCGATGTCTACTATCATTACCCTTTGAGACCCCCCAATACCTCTCTAATGACTTCCTTAATGCAATTAGCTATCCTGTTCCACATACTGTGTGGACCTCGACTACTCCCCAAGGCTCCCAAGGCCATCAATTTCTTCATCTCTTGAGCTCTAGTAGTAGTCAACTAGTGACGCGTTTTAAAGCCCAAAGCGGACAATATCACTAGCGGGTTGGGTTGTTATAGATGGTTGGTAGTGGGAATGAGGCTTTGTTCTGGAAGGAAGATTGGACAAGTCAAGGGTCTTTGAAAAAGCTATTCCCTGGTCTATATTCCATTTGTCTGAATCCTGACAGCAAAATACAAAGAGGTTTGGTCTCCAAAAGGATGGAATTTGCTTTCTAGGAGATTTCTTAATGACTGGGAAATAGGGTGGGTATCAGATATGCTATCTTTGATTAATGATTGGAGACTTTCCTGGCACAAGTCTGGTAACCCTATATAGGCATCATACTGATGGTCAGTTCTATGAATAGGATGTATAAAAGAGATCTAGTCACAGCTCTAGGGAAAAAATCAGGGCCGTGGAGTGCATTCTGGAAGAGTGGTGGGCCCTACTAAGGTGAAGTGCTTCACTTGGTTGATAACTAGGAGCTAAGTTGCGCAGACTCTTCACTTTCTATGCCGCACCCATGTCGGATTCTCTGAAAATACACTAATTTTGGCAAATCCGACACACACCCACTAACACTTTTGAAGAGTCTGAGCAACATAGACTAGGAGATCTTGCCTGACACGTGATGCACTTCAAAAGAGGGGAAAAATTATTGCCTCAAAGATATTATCTTTGCAAAGAGGCTCTAGAAACCAACACAACTGTTCCTCTACTGCTAAGTAACAAGTATTGGGCACTATTCATCAATTTAACTAACCTCAATTGGATTATGCCAGAACATACAACAGACCTACTAAGTTGCTGGGTCAGAAGTGGAGGTAGTAGGAGCCAGAAGAGGTGGTGGAGAGCAGTACCAGCTTGTATCTGGTGGATCATATGGAAGGAGAGAAATCAGAGAAATTTTGTAGGGAAAGATTCACTATAGAGAAGATTAAGTGGAAAGTAATTACTACTTTGGGTTTTTGGAGTAAAGAAATGAATATAGAAGAAGAAATTCAACTAGTTGATTTCATAGGAACTCTGTAAGTTTTCCTGTTTTCTTTTTTTTTATATGTAATTAACACTTTTGGAGGTGGCCAGCATAGCCTTAAATGCTAAGGAATACAAAGTTACCAGTTTCAAAAAAAAAAAGAGGAGTAATCTATTTGAGTTTTAGCCATTGGACTACGGAAGGTCGCCAAGTGATCCTCCTCCTTCAGAAAATTCGAATTAGCTATCACCAATCAAAGGTTTTATCGAGTCCAAAAGCAAAATGCCTCCTTTATTCCAACCCCAAAACCAAAGCTGCCATGTACATCAGCATAACCCCTTAATGTTGACCCGATGTGGCCATTGAAACCACCTCCAATGAATAGCTTCTCAGTGTTCGGGATACCCCCCACAACTTCATCCAAAAACCACTCTTTAAACTCTTAATTCGAATCTTTGCTTGCGGAGCATATGCAATAATGATGTTCAAGGTAAGTCCTCCAATAACTAGCTTAATCATAATCATCTTCTTGTTCGACCTCTTAACCCTACCAACAGCTCCCTGAGCTCCTAACAACTAAAATTCCAACTCCATTGTTACCTCTCAAGGCTCTGGAATACCACAGCTTATATCTGTCGACATCCCGTGCCATGGATGCAAGTTATATTGATCCTCCTCTCCGGAGAATCTTCACTAACTTTGTCGATTTCCCCCCTCAATTACCCTATGTTCCAAGACCCTACTCTCAATCTATCAACTCTCTTGTTACCCTTGATCCCTGCCCCCAAATCCCAACCGAGGACAAGACCTTAATCTACCATCATTCACCAATCCCACTGCTAGGTTTCTAATGAAACTGAATTAGAAATCTATGAAAACAGAAAGCCAATCACTTACAACTCGTGAAACCAGAAAACAAAAACACTAGAGAAAAAGTAAAATTTATAAGCCGTTGCCAGTACATACTCTCGTATGTGATGTGTGGTGGAGTCTTGAATGGACAGGCTATTCTAGATACAAATAAGCAAATACTTTGAAGGATTGCAGGAAATAATTTTTAAAAGAACTTTAAACTCATTGAGGAGCCTTCAAGCCTTGAACATGTGAATTTTTATGGTGTATTCATATTTTATCAGATGTTTGATTTCAGTTTATGGAGGCTGACTACTCTCCCCCTTGCATCTCCTCATCACTGTGTAGGATATATATCAGGCAAAAAGTATCTGCCAAGACTTGATAATAGTTCATTCAGGAAGTGAAGCATACAGAAAAGCAAACCAGGCAAAAGATTTGTTTTTGGAGTTTATGACTCATCAACAGAGACTCTATAAGAAGTTAGCTTTGGAAGAGAGGTTATTTTTGCAGATGCTGCAATTACAACCGCGTTTGGATTCGTCTCTTCGTTAAAACAACTAAATGGAGTGATTCAATTTGTGTATATTTTGTGTGTCTGTAATGGTTCAAGATTTTTTTTTCCCTGTAACTAACCCCGCGATGATACGCCTTATAGCAATCTCACTGTGTACAGTTTTTCAATTTTCCCGCTTTGGGGAAGCGTCATTGGAAACAAATGTAGCACCTGTGCTGCATTCTCGTTTTCATGTTCTTTGAAGATGAAAAACTAGTATGGCAGTTGCTAGGGTATTGCCATGCCAAATGCATTATTGGCAGTTGGTGGTTAAATGGTGTTAGTTGCACCTCCTAGTTACATTGTCAAGTTTCTCAAAGGGGAGGAAACTCGAGCTTTCACATATAATCTTGGATAATCTTTTTCTTATATAGTCATTTTCCCTTGAGAAAGATACTCGAGCAAACAAAAGTCACATTTTAAAACTTGTCTAGATGTTATACAAAGTTTTATATTGTTTTAGACAGTTAAACAATTTTTTTAAAAATTGAACTACAACCTTTCAACGTCGATATATTGACATAAGAAGAATTGGGTATATACTACAACAACAACATACCAGTAGAATTTTACAAGTGAGGTCTGGAGAGGGTGAAATGTACGCAGACCTTACAACTACTCATAGAGGTAGAGAAAATTAAAATTAAAATTATGTGGAATGAACAAAAAATGTCATTTGTTTATAGTTTGGTCCAAATATTCTTGTCGTCAATATTTTGGTCAAAAAATACTTTTACTATTGATATGGTGTGTCAAAAATGTCTTTATTCAAATTATATATTAAGCATATTGTGTTCTTAATAAAAACATTACTTTAAAAAATTCTTTTTTTGTTTTGTTTCTTTTAAAATCAATTTAACTAATAAAAAAAGGAATTTTTTTTTTCTTAATTTCATTTTATCAATTAAAATAGAATATCATATCCTTGTAACAAATAATACATGTCATAAATATAAGATCATAGTAAATTTTCATTAATTTTTATTTAGATAACAATAAACAATAGTTCTAATGAAACAAGAAATAATTTTACTTTTAAATTTATCTCAAATTGAAGTAGGATATAAAATATTTGCTAATAAAAAGAATTACTATTAGGAAAAGAATGTATTCAAAAAGAAAATAAATAACAAGTTTATTTGGAAAAAGAACATTTTTGACTTATTAAATAACAATAAGGGTATTTCTGGACTAAAATATGAACGATAAGGATATTTTTAGATCAAATTTTAAACGAAAGACTTTTTTATTCATTTCACATATAGTTTAAAGGCATTTTTGACCCTTTTACATGAAAACATATATCTATTCAAATTAATATTTCAAATCCTATTCAAAAATAATGTTTGTTTGATGTTAATGCATATGAAGAATTTGGCATGAATTTTGTAAGTTTAATAAGTTTTCCTTTTTTTTTTGGTGAGTAAGTTTAATTTCAAGAAACACAAAAAGATATTTTTCTATTTTTGGTTAAATATTAAAATTTTCATTTTGCCTCTTATCCATAAAATTTGAAATTTTTTGGTATGTAGTTGGTGTCCCTTCAAATTATTTCCATATTTGGTTGGTCTATCTTGATAAATTTCATGAGTATAGTAAAATATTTATTGTTTTTTCCTTAAAAGTCTAGATTTCATTTTATTTATTGATTTGACTTAAAAGTTTAAAGTTTATTTTGTTCCCTATTTTCACTATGACTAATAGATAACTTTGAATATAATATTTGGAAAGATATTTAATGCAATGAATTTCTTGATGTATATAAATAATTGTGACATCTTCTCATTTTTGAATATCATTTCTCATAAAACATTTTATCAATAATCTTTTTAAATAATTTTGATAACAAATTTAGCCATGGAGAATAAGAAGAGCAAAGGGCGCCAAAAGATACCAATGAGAAAAATAGAAAAGCAAGAGGACTTATATGCTAGCTTCTCAAAGCGTCGCTCGGGTCTATACAAAAAGGCTAGCGAGCTTGTGTTTGACATTTGGAATAATACTTTTTTCACCTTCAGATAATCCTTTTTCATTTTTTCACCCAAATACTGATGCAATTCTTTCTCGTTTCCAGAACCCTAATATGGAATTAAGTGAAAGTGAACGAACTCAAAAGCAGACTTGAAGAAGTTGATATCATAGAAGCCGCTGCAATTGCAAATAAGAAATTCTATGACCAAATGATTGAAGCAAGACAGAAAGGTTGGTGGGAGTCGATTGAGCAGCTCAATGCGTATGAAGTGAACCAATTTGAAGCTTGGATAGATGCTGTTATTTTTAATCTGCAGAATCGTTTGAATGAATTGGAAAATGAATCTTAGAAAGTTTAAATTTATATTATTGTGATATTTATGTTTGTTCTTAGTTTATTTAATTTCAGTAATTTCTGCATGCATGTACTTTCCTATGATTTCTTAATAATATTTGATATTGTTAAAAGAAGAGTTTGGTTATTCTTGAAATTAAATTTTTGGACTTGTATTTTATTGACAATTGCTACAAAGTTAAATTCTTGATAAAAAGGGAAATTAAAATGTTAAATTATATTCTCTCCGTTTAAAAAAAAATGATCTCTTTTTCTTTTTAATCTGTTTTTTAAAAAAAGATCTCTTTCCTTTTTTAACACTACTTTGATTTCAATTTTTCGCATGATCACGAGATTAAAAGACATTTTAGTATATTTAATATAACTTTAATTTAGGACCACAAGATTAAAAAGTCTGTTTTATTTTTTAAATTTTCATACCAAGTCAAACTAAATCATTCTTTTTTAAACGAAAATCTGTTTCGAAAGTTATTTGCCAGACATCAACACATGATGATTGATGATAACAAACACTACTAAAAAAAACTATTTTTTCTAACAAAGCAAATCACCTAGTTGAACAAGATCAAATCAAATCATAAATTGAGTCAACTTCAGAAAAAAGAATTCAAGCAGTGATTTTGTTTGACTCGATTTGATATTGAAAAAGAATTGTTTATATTTGGATTTTAACTTTAAAAGTCAATTCGAAATCAAATCAATCCGACATATATATATATATTAGTTTTATTGTACGCGCTTTGCGCGTGATCAAAGCGATAAAAGTTAAATTTAATTATGAGCTTATAAAAATATAAATAATTCACCACTGCTAGAAATCTTTATTTTATCACTTCTTTTCATATATTTTAAAAGACAATATTATAAATATAAATAAATGATAATTTTAAAAAAATAGTGAAAAAACGATTTTATCTAAAGTAAGTCTTTTAATGAAGGGTAAAAAGTTCAAACAACATTTCTAAGGGTCTTCACACTTTTAATATAGTATAGATATAGATATATATAGTATCTTCACTTATATTATATTTTATGTTTATCTTAAGAAACACCCTAGATATTTGTATTTTGATAGAACTAAGAAAATATTTGAAACACAAGTTAATTATATATTTTTATGAATACTTTATCAAAAAATACAAAAAAACTCAAAACACGAGAAATCCAAAAAAAACCCAAAAACCCGAGAAATTTGTTAAAACTAAAAAAAAATCCAAGGTTAAAAAATTCAAGTTTGGTTTGGCTTATATATTTAAAAATCAACACAAATGATTTAATTTGATATTTGAAAATTTTAAACTAATCCGATTCATGTACACCCCTACAAATTACATTTTACCTACCACAAAATCGACGAAAAAACATGAAAACTACACATAATTTTTTTAAAATATTTTATGAAGAAACGAACAAAATCCGTTGATTATATTCACAGAAAAAATTATCTGAAAATTTTATTAATTGAACTAGTAAATATTGAGTACATTAAAATACATACCTATTCAAGTTAATTATATTCTTATACTAGACCAGATATTGCTCATGCAGTTGTTGTCAGTAGATTTCTCGATAATCCCGGAAAAGAGCATTGGGAAGCTGTGAAATGGATACTCAGGTATCTGAGGG
>JBCEWC010010772.1:0-17335 GCA_038996855.1 Solanum aculeatissimum
TCTTCAAGGATGAAAGAGGATCCTTGAATCAAGTCCCACATACCTTAATTCAAGCAACTAGTCCACAAGATCAAACCAAATCAAGTCTTCTTCCCCAAATTCTACAAGGTAGCTTCAATGGAGGTCATGAGAGCCTTATGATATTAAGAGAGTATATAGGAGAGTTCTGATGGATGAAATAGGGTTTGGGGAATGTTTTAGGGGTTTAGGGTACCTTAAGGGACCAAAAGAGGTCTTAGGGAAATGTTAAATCACGAAAATTCCATTAATAAAATAGAAATTTTCACTGTACACAGTGGACAAATGGCAGCTACAGTTCCGTTTACATGCACACGGGTCGTTCAACTGACCGTCCAGTGGCACTTAGCCAAATCTTCACACGAACTCTCGGAGGACTTACTGTTACACTTCACGAACCACTAAATGGTCCGTTCAACTTGTAAATATCCGTGTAAGCCACCGGCTAACCTCACTTAGAATCAAAATCATCAGCCAATCCTTGGCCTAGCCACTTTCCACCTTCACGGGACAATGGACGAACCGTCTAGCTCCAAACGGACCGTCCAAGGTCTCGTTGAGTTAGACTTGGCTTAGGGGTGGTTCCAGGCCACCCCAATCTCACTGTGACATCCCCTGAGTCACCAGACGGACTGTGCAAAGTTTCACGGTCCGTGTCAATGTCCTTGGCTATGTTTCTGAGCCTATCTCCAATGGCCTCCAAATTTCAGACAGTCTCACTGTTTGGGCCATATCTCCCTCATCCGAAGTCCAAATTGAGTGAAACCACTTGTGTTCCAAAGCTAACTCAAAGAAATGCAATTTTGATATGTTTTAGCTCACATGTTTTATATCACATAAAAAGTTATGACTATTTGAAGTACACTGCCGAAACTGTCTCTCTAGGCCACTTACTAGCCGGATTTGTATTTGGCTACTTAAACTCAACCCGTGGCTACCAAAATTCAACCATGGATTATGGTACATAATGGAATGCCAACCATAAGTAGATTTTAAAAATATTTGGGTTGTTACATATATGCCTTGACTAGACTGTCATACTTTGTATTCACACCTCTCATCGCATTGCAGTGTTGGTTATTATTGCTATCTTATCTTACCCTTATGTATATTATATTTGTGCACTAATCCTTTTAGTGTAGCTGATGGGATTCTTTATTATTACATACATATTTGATTTTTCTTACCCAGTCGGTTTAACCTACTGGGTATATTTTGGTGTACTCACCCCTACTTTGTTTCCTCCCTGCAGATCAAGTATAGGGACCCCATCAGGGTAGTTGACCTCATTCTACCAGATTCTTCATTCATCTATTCCAAATTTTAGCTGTGAGAC
Organism: Solanum aculeatissimum; assembly: GCA_038996855.1. Taxonomy (NCBI): domain Eukaryota; kingdom Viridiplantae; phylum Streptophyta; class Magnoliopsida; order Solanales; family Solanaceae; genus Solanum; species Solanum aculeatissimum. The sequence continues at coordinate 1,355 of JBCEWC010010772.1, forward strand.
TCCGACTTTGAGCCACTATGAATCTCTTGAGATTCCCTTTGTTGCTTTCTATTTTAGACATTGTATTAGACTTTATTAGATAGAGTTGTATTTTCATTTGAGATAGCTGTATTTACTCTTTCATACTATTTTAGATTCTCATATACTCATGACTCCATGTTTTGGGATTTTTATTAAATATTATGGTTATTTCCTCTATACTTTATTCTCTTTAGTCACGATCTGATTTTGGATCCTAAAAAGTTTAGTATCAGATCCCTAGGTTTGTTGGGCTCGTGAGTCAAGAGCTAGGTGACTAGTAGAGTCTCGCGGATCAATATGTACACGTCCATACCCATCTTCGAGAGACTACAAGGTACTTGATAGGAAAAGCTTTCATGTCTTGCTTATGTTCGTGCGTTTGTTCATATTAAATGCTTTGAATTTCTTTAATCTACTCCTTCTACATCGATGCTAATTACTAGATCTTAACAGCCAGTGGGAGAGCTTAAGCCAGCTTATGTGGCTTCCACTTGTTGTTGAGGTAGGGCTCGTAATAGGACCATGGGTCGAGGACATGCTAGAGGGACAACTTCGATCAGAGAACCGACTAGATTATCTTCTCTAGAGCCAGATTATGATCCAGAGAGGTCTACAGATTATATCTCACTATCTCCAGCCCTTGATGCTATGCCCTTAGTTTAAGAGCTACCTTTTTAGGTATTGGCAAGATTGAAGGGAGCTCCTCTAGACCCAGTTGTTATTGATGCACCGGATCCTATAACATCAGTCAGTACTTTTATAGCTCTAACTGAGACATCCATGATCCATGTTGGTCCTTTCTCAGCACCGACAAATCCTACTATGATTCTTATGATTTTTCCACAGATATCTCGGCCTAGTTCAAGTTCACAGCTTCAGGGCTTGGCTATTTCTCCATCTATTGCACCAACCCTACTTATGGTGCCACTATCATTTTCTAGTCCAACCATTCCTATTGCTAAGTAGAAGAGTTTTTAGAGGTTTGTACGATTGGCTCTCCCGAGATTCAATGGTACACTTGGTGATAGAGCTTTTGATTTCATATAAGAGAGTTAGTATCTTCTATGTAATTTGTCCATTCTCGAGTCGCATAGAGTTGCTTGCATATCTTACCAGTTCACTAGCCTAGCTAAGAAGTGGTGGAGGTCAGTTTAGGATCGTTAACCTATTGGTTCTCCATCTATGACTTGGGAGAAGTGTACAAGGTTATTCCTGGAGAGGTTCGTCCTATATAGCTTTTGTGATAGCCATAGGGATGAGTTTTATAGACATCAACATGGTTCTATGTTAATGTTGGAATATGAGGCAAGATTTTATATATTGTCTAGATATGCCTTTTCCAGAATCCTTATAGAGTTTGAGAGGATTCAGCGCTTCACCAAGGGGTTAGCAGGGTAACTTCAAGAGGCCAAAAATTTCTTAGTTCTGGATAGAGGCACATTTTAGAGTGTAGTGGATCACGCTCGCATGATAAAGTGCATCAGACAAGGTAGACAGGGTGGTGGTGAGAGATTCTATCACCATGGACAATTTAGTAGACCCCTACCATGATATAGGTAGTTTTAGAGGTAGTTTATGTAACCATCCTAGCATCTAATAGTTTTAATGGGTCTAGGACTACTCAGACAAGCTGTGACAGCTCTTTTGGTGCAGCTAGATGTGGTGGTTCTTTAGCACAGTCATCTCAGGAGAGAGATCCTAGAGCTTGTTATGTTTGTGATAAGGTTGGGAACTTCGCCAACCATTTTCTACATCCTGCACCTCCTACCTAAGCTTCAGGGTCTCAGCCATCTTGTGTAGCCCCAACACCAACATCTAGAGATGCCTCCAAGAGATGAGGGATGGTACAAGATGAGGGGGTTATGACACAGTGTGAGGTAGAGATCGTGGAGGCCCATAAGCTAGTGGTGGTCGTAGAGATTGCTATGTTGTTCTAGAAAGAGCCGAGGCAGAGGCCTTTGATGTAGTTATCACAAGTATGGTTCCAATATTCCACTATTTTGCTTCAGTTTTATTTTATCCAAGCTCTACTTATTCATATGTGTCAGCTTATTTTACTTCACATCTTGATATTATGTGTGAGCCTCTTGCCGAGCCTATTTGCGTCTCCATTCCAATAGGTGAATCATTAGTGGTGAATTGGGTGTATTGGGGTTGTGTTGTGATATTTATGAGGAGATATATTATTGCTAAATTGATATTGTTTGATATGGTTGATTTTGATGGGATATTAGGTATGGATTGATTATCATCTCATCATGCTCTTCTTGACTACTATGCAAAGATTGTGACCTTATCTTGCTTGGGTTTGCCTCAGTTGGTATGGATCAGAGCACCTAGCTCCTATCCCAAGAGAGTTATTTCTTTTATGCATGCTTGTTAGTTGATAGATAAGATATGTTTGTCATATTTGGCTCATGTTCGGGCTTGTTCTCAAGAATCCCCATCATTGGATACCACAAGGATTGCTAAAGATTTTATAGATGTATGCTCGACTGATTTTCTTGGTGTCCCTCCTAATCATGTTATTGACTTTGCTATTGAGTGGGTCGGGTACTAAGCCCATTTTTATTTCCCTCTAACGGATGGCTCCGATTGAGTTGAAGGAACAATTGGAGGATTTTTTAAAGAAAGGGTTCATTAGTTCGAGTATATCCCTCGGGGTGCTCCTATCTTATTTATGAAGAAGAAGGATGACACTATGCATATGTGTATTGATTATCATTAGCTGAACAAAGCGACCATAACAAGTATCTTTTTCCTCACATTGATGACCTTTTTGACCAATTGTAGGGTGTCTCGGTATTCTCAAAGATTGATTTAAGGTCCACCAATCATCAGTTGAGAGCTCGAGAGTCTGACATCCCAAAGATAACCTTTTTGACCCGTTATGGTCATTATGAGTTCGTGGTTATGTCTTTCGAGGTGACAAATACCCCAGTTGTTTTTATGGAGTTGATGAACCGAGTGTTCAAACCCTACTTGGACATATTTTTTATCGTATTTATTGATGACATCTTGGTTTACTCCAAGAGTGAAGCTGATCATGTTTAGTACTTCAGGACTGTACTCCAGAGATTGAGAGAAGTTATATATAAAGTTTTCAAAGTGTGATCTTTAGCTTGAGTCTGTTGCATTTCACGGGCATATAGTTACAAAAGATGGTATTATGGTGGATCCGACTAAGGTAGAAGTTGTCGTGAATGGTCTAGACTGACTTTTGTGATCGAGATTCAGAGTTTCATTAGTTTGGCAGGGTATTATTAATGGTTTGTTCTGGGATTCTCCTCTATAGCAACTCGATTAAATAGACTTACTCAAAATGAGGTAGCATATCAATGGTTAGAGAAATGTGAGGTGAGCTTTTACAATCTCAAGGATTTATTGACTATAACACCTATTCTTTCTTTGCTCAAGGAGAAAGTGTCATTCATGGTCTGTTGTGATGCTTCTGGTGTGGGTTTGGGTTATCTATTGATGCACTAGGGGAAAGTGATAGCATATGCTTCTAGACAGCTGAAAGTACATGAGAGGAACTACCCCACCCATGACTTAGAGTTGGTTATAGTGGTATTTGTGTTAAAGTTATGGCAACATTATCTTTATGGGGTGCATTGTGAGATCTTCACCGATTATTAGAGTCTCAAGTATATCTTTTCTTAACCTAATTTGAACATAAGACAACATAGGTGGTTAGAGTTTCTAAAAGACTATGATATCTCTATTCTGTATCATCTAGGCAAGGCGAATGTAGTGGTAGATGCTTTGAGTCGGAAGGCCACTAGTATGGGGAGAATGACATTTTTTAGGGTTGAGTAGAGGCCCTCTACTTTGGAGGTGTATGCGCTTGCTAGACAAATGGTTTAGTTGGATATTTCTCCTTCTCAAAGCATTTTGGCCTTTCTTGAGTCTAGATCTTCATTGCTTGATCAAATTTGTGCTCATCAGTTTAAGGATGCCACACTATGCTTGATTCGTGATAAAGTGTTGAGAGGTGAAGCGAAGGTGGCTATTATTGATTCTGAGGAGGTTTTGAGGAAATATGGTAGTCTTGTGCCTAAGGTAGGGGATTGGGTAAGTCTGATATTGGAGGAGGCCCAATGTAGTAGATATTTCATCCATCCTAGTATGGAACAGATATACCATGATCTAAAATAGCATTATTGATGGTTCTGGATGAGAATGGACATAGTTGAGCTCTTGGAAAACTATTTGAATTGTCAACAAGTCAAGTATGAAGACCAAAGGTCGGATGGATCAGTGCAGAGGATCGGGCTTGTGTCATAGATTTTGTGGCCCGATGGGATCAACACTTACCATTTGGAGAGTTCATATATAACAATAGTTATAATTCCAGCATCGAGAAGGCACCATTTGAGGTTTTGTATGGCCAAAGGTGTAGATCGCCCATTGGATAGTTTGACTTAGGTTTAACAGATGTGTTAAGTGTGTATTTACTCAGAGATGTCATGGATCAGGTTTGATTAATTTAGGATAGACTATTGACAGCTCAGAGTCGATAGAAGAATTATGCTAACCAGAGCACTAGGCCTCTTGAGTTCTATGTTGGGGACAGTGTTTAGCTGAGAGTTTCACCCATGAAGGGTGTGATGAGATTTGGAAAGAAGGAAAGCTCAGTCCTAGATTTATAGAGCCCATTTGAGATTCTGAGGAGAGTTGGTGAGGTTTCTTATGAGTTGGCATTACCATCAAGAGTATCAGTAGTGCATCCTGTATTTCATATTTCTATGCTCTGCCATTACATTCCGGATGAGTCATACCTGATATCTTATGATTTTGTTGAGTTAGGTTCAGTCTTGTCTTATGGGAAGGAGCTGGTAGCTATATTGGACAAGCAGTCCGGAGATTGAGGTCCAAGGATATACCTTCAGTGATGGTTCACTGGCGACACCATTCTATTGATGAGGCTACTTGGCAGTTGGAGTCAGACATGCAGTCCAAATATCCCAGCCTTTTATAGGCTTTACGTACTCTTCTTTCTCTTATGTTTAGGACAAACATTATTTTTAGTGGTGAATGATGTAATGACCTGGTTGGTCATTTTTTAGCTTATCTCTGAAAATTACTATTTTGCCTTTTCGAAAGTTTCTTTGAACCTAATTTGAACTATCTGTATTGTTGGAACTTAAATCCTTAGTTTTAAAAGTGGAAAATGTGAGTTTTTTTCATTTTTTAAAGCTTAAGTTGTTGAAAAAGTATATTTTTTTGAGTTTCGAGTGTCGGATTCAGAGATCCGTTGATTTCATTAACTCCAAAATGTCAAAATTTTCTAGGAGAAGTTACAAAACTGAATTAGGAGTTCAAATGAAGATTTTAGACCCAAAGTTGCATTTTTAGTTGTTTCTGGAGCCAAAGTTTGACTTTTGTCAACATTCAAAGTTCGCATCGAAATTCCAAAAGTTCTAGTAGTTCCGGATGGTCAAACTAATGCTAGAAATGGTCTCGTCAAAATTTTCAGAGTTTTTGAGGGAAATTTTGGTATTTTGAGTTTGAAACTAATTTATTTGAGTTGCATCGATAATTGTGGTGAAGTGACCTCAAAATTGAGTTCTGATTGTTCCGTTGTGTAGGGATTGCCATTTCTGGTATGGATATATATTAGGTTTATGAAATTTGGATTTTGAATTTGAGGGTCTTTACTAAATTAAGGTGTTGGTTGGTGTAAAAAGAAATCTAGTGCAACGGAAACCATTCTCAGCATTCGTGCCCATGCCTCCACGTTCGTGGAGGTTTGTCCCATTTTCTCTCCGTATTTGTAGCAGGAGTTCCATATTCGTGTAGGTCTGCCAGTGCACTTCTCCATGTTTGTAGACCATGCTCCATGTTGACGGAGCATTGTTGATCTTCCCCTCCGCATTCATAGGTCCCTCCCCACGTTCGTGGAGTGTATTTTTTAACCTGTACAAATCTGAGAAACACCATTTTTACTCCATTTTCAAATATTCCAAGCTTTTGAGGCAATTTTTGATGAAGATTTTTGGAGAATTCTTTTGGTTTAAGTGTTTATATCAACATTTTAATTAATTCTCATGACTTTAATCTTGATTTTGTCTTGAATTTCAAGATTTTGGATATTTAAAATGGAGAATTTTTAGTCTATGATTTAAAAATTTTGATTGATGATTTTTCCTTCGTTTTGAACTCGATTTTAGTGGTATTTTCACCCACGAACTCCATTTTTTGGTAGTGCCACATTTTGAACTCAATTTCCAAAATCAGGAACTTTGAATTTTTAGCCCTAATTTTTACCATTTTGCCCCTAATCCTAATTCGTTTCAATGTGAGTATCAAAATTTATCTCCTGATGCATAGTATCTATTGTCTATAGTGATTGATCAATTCAAAGATAGTTTGGAGGTTTGAGTTGATTGAAAGCTTGTTCGAGTGCTATTTTGGCATCGAGGTAGGTTTGGGTAACTTTCATGGGACTGGATTTGAGTTATTGAAAATGCTCATATGGTAATTGTAAGATTTAGATTGATTCATGTGTAATTGGATTGATATGATAGAATTGTGATGGAAATATGATATCGGTATAGTCCAAATTTGAGTAAAATGAGATCCTATTGATAAACTGAGATGAAATCGTTATATTTGAGATATTTTTTATATTAATGTGATAAAAGGAGAGTTGTGATACTAATTGGATAATTTTGTTGTAATTTGATGGCTTTTGGGATACTTTTGAGGATCATGTGTGTATTTTTGGGATGAGTGGGGTCCGATATTGTTATTACACCTGACTGTTGATATAATTTTGATGATTTTATACATGATGATGGTTTTGTCATGACCCAAACCTAAGGCTTAGACGTGACACAGCAAATGAAGAACCCGAAGGGACCCCTAACGAGCCTCTTATGCATACAAGGCACAACCTTGGTTGTGGACGTATAAATAAACAATCAAACATATAATTTTCTAAGGGAAGTGGGACTTTGAACTTAAGCCATGAGGATATCATAGGGAAGAAGATTAGCATGGATCACATAAAAAAGGTCTAAGGGGAGGGTAAGTCTGACTCACGCTATGGGGACAATTACGGACTTAGGACTTCCATCTCATCAACAACATACAACAAGCATAAGAAGGGAATAAGGGACTAAGGAAAATCTTCCATGATTACGTAAGCATAATATGAGTCGAGCTCATAGCATACAAATCCATATATCCAACAACACCTCTAATACAAATGGAATGGGGGTCAAGACAACTCCCGAGCTCACCCTCAAAAGTTAAATATCTATAAATAGACAAGTCTTAAATATGCACAAAAGTAAATGGCTATTGTTCCCGAAGAAGAGGACCCTCCAAAAGCGATCTTCAACCGAATAGTCTATCCACATGGAGGAGGATGATCATGTGTGTATTTTTGGGACGAGTGGGGTCTGATATTGTTGTTACACTTGACTGTTGATATAATTATGATGATTTGATACATGACGATGGTTTTTTCATGACCCAAGCCTAGGCCTAGACGTGACATGGTGAATGAGGAACCTAAAGGGACCCCAAAAAAGCCTCTTAAGAATAGAACAAACATTGGTTGTGAAAGTATAAATAAACAATCAAACACATAATTTTATAAGGAAAGCGGGACTTTGGACTCAAGATATAGGAATGTCGTAGGGAAGATAATTACTATAGATCATATAGTAAATAAAGTCTAAGGGGTGGGTAAGTATGACTCATGCTATATGGGCAATTAGAGACTTAGGACTTCCATCTCATCAACAACAAACAACAAGCATAAGAAGGGATAAAGGACTAAGGGAAATCTCCCATGATTACATAAATATAATAAGAGTCGAGATCATAACATACAAATCCATATATCCAATAACACCTCTAAATCAAATGGAATGGGGGCCAATACATCTCTTGGGCTCACCCTCAAAAGATAAATATTAATAAATAGACAAGTCTTAAATAAGCATGAAAGTAAATAGCTATTGTCCTCAAAGTGGAGGACTCACCAAAAGTGATCTTCAACCGAATCGTCTAGCCATATGGAGGAGGAGGATGAATAGGAGATCCGGTCAATACTTGGTTAGATCATGTAGGCAAAAGAGTATGCGTTAGTACTTGGAATGTACTAAGTATGAGGGGTGTAATGGAACGAAGAACATAAGCTATAATTAAACAATATGCATAATCCTACTTAACGGATATAAGCTCAACATGTCATGAATGCTCAATGACATAGTCAGAACATGCATGAGGAACCATCAAGTCACATAACATGTCATACATAGATAGGAAAGGACCATAACCGACATGTAAGACTAAGCAAGCTACGGTGTGGAATCTCGATGTTCACTTCTCCCAGACTTGGAGTGGTCTACTATGCCAAGGTAAACCAAACATTCACCTTACGGAAACTCCACCAATTTGGAGTATGCTTCATAAACACCTTATGGGAACACAACCCTTTTTTATTAACATATGATAAGAACCTTACGAGAACACTAACCTTTTTAATATTTAATTAACATGTGTCGTACGGGAACACCGCCTTTTTGGACAATCATGCAACTCAAGTTATATGGATCCATTAGCTAATTCATAAGCCTATGGATACAACATTTTTATGAGAAAATAGTTATCTACCAAGGCCCTCTCGGTTCTAGATCATAATCCTAAGGAATACTCAAATCATACTTATAGTTACAATATGCAAAGAATCATAATATCATAATGTTATCATAGAGTAGTTGTTCAAACCAAAGCTTCATAATATCAAGATAGGGCTTCATATCATTCATAATTTTTCACAATATTTTCATATATCATAGCATGCATAATAGCCCTTCCAATTCATAACATTTATTATTTACATGTCTTTTCATAAGGCTCTCATCAACATGAAAGCTTGGTAAATAACTTTTGTTAAACAAGGTGGGTATGCACATATGCTCAAAATCATGCAAAGTCAAGATTTAGGACAAGAAAAGAGTAAATAAGATCCTTTCCAAATCATTCATAGGAACCCACCATAACAAAATAAATCTTAGTTAGGGCTTCCTTAACCCTCATAAAAATCCATAAATTCACATGGCATTTCAATGCAATTTGATTTATAATGGTAGAATACCATAAATCTGTTCATAATATCATCATATAAAATAGTTCATAAACTTCCATAAATTTCCATAACTTGAAAATAGATAAGGAAGAAGAATGGTTGAGTTTGTGGAGGGAAGGTCCCCGCAAATCAAAACCCACATACCTTGGTGTGATTGGGAATGGTAATCTGATTTGGGAGTGTTGGAATTTTGAAACCCTAGCTTGGCCTCCTCTCTTGAAAGCCTTAAAGAAATTGGGAGTGTTTTGGAAGAATTTAGGACTTGGAATATTTTAGAATGAATGGGAATGGGGTAGATTAGGGTTGTATAGGGATGATAAGGGGTCATTTTAAGCTTAAAACAACGTAGCAGAGACATATAATATTAGGAAATGTCAAAATTGCCCTCTTTAAAAACCTGTTGGACAGGACCATGAGACCCCGACTACAGGTCGTGGTCAAATCTATGGGTCGTGCAAATGGGGTTTTGTCTAGTGACATTTTGACCCTTCAGAAACCTTCTCTGGCCTCAACCTATGACCGAACTTATGGCTCGTAAGTCAAGGATGGGCCATCTAGTATCTCGTGCACTCAACGTCAGAAATCAACATGTTTACCAAGTTTGGTCTTCATTCCACGAGCACAAGATATGGCCCGTGGGACCACTTACGGCTCGTAGACCCCTTTCATGAAAGCCATTGGTACTTAGAAAATTTCAAGAATTCATTTCTTAGGACTTTTACACCTTTCAATATGTCGAGCCTTATAATATATCCCCTTCGGAACATTAGTCCTCGAATGCGCTAAAGGCAAGCTCTAAGGAATAGGATACGTGCATCATGTGTAAAATGAAACATGTGCATCATGCAAATTTTCAAATCATGTTTCAAATAACATTTACATGAAATCTCGTAATCACATAACCATGTATAGATGGCATGAGAATGACAGGCAGGGATAAGGAGGTTCTCAAATAGGAAAAAACAAAGTAACTTAAGCCTGATTAGAATGGAAAAGATAGGGGTATCACTTTTTCATATCCGCATCGGCTCCCCAAGTGGCACTCTCAACTTGTTGGTTCCTCCAAAGAACTTTGACGGATGCAATATCTTTATTTCTCAACCTTTTAACTTGCCTATCCAAGATTTCCACTAGAACTTCCTCATAAGTTAGATTCTCTTCAAAATTCACCACCTCTAAGGGAACAATGGAATTAGGGTCTCTATCACACTTCCTCAATATAAAGTCATGGAAGACCATATGAAACATGCTCATCTCCATAGACAATTCCAATTTGTATGCAACTTTACCAACATGCCTCAAGATCTGATAGGTTTTTACTTATCTTGGACTTAATTTACCCTTCTTACTAAACTGGACAACATCCTTCAAAAGAGAGACCTTCAAATACACCCGATCATCAACACCAAACTCAAGATCCCTTTTCCTCACATGAGAGTAGGACTTTTGCCTACTTTAAGCCATGTTTAACCTTTCCCTTATTAATCTCACTTTCTCCTAAGATTCCATAACTAAATTCAGACCTAACAAAACCATCTCCCCTACTTCAAACAACCCGTGGATCTACAACGTCTACCATATAGAACTTCAAAGGAAGCCATCCTGATGCTAGAGTGATAGTTATTGTTATACGCAAACTCTATAAGTGGAAGATGTTCATCCCAACTACCTTTAAACTCCATTATACAAGCCCTAAGAATATGCTCAAGAGTTTGAATAGTTCTTTCGGCTTGACCATCCGTTTTTGGGTGAAAGGTCATGCTAAGCTTAACTTTAGTACCAAGGCCTCTTTTGAAAGATATCTAAAAGTGTGATGTAAATTGAACACCACAATCTAATATAATAGCAAAGAGAACCCTATGCAATCTAACCAACTCATGAATGTACAACTTGACATAATCTTTGATACTATAAGTGATCTTAATCAGTAGGAAGTCAGTTGACTTTGTCATTCTATCAAAAATAACCCAAATAGAATCAAAGTGTTTTCTAGTACTTGGCAACCCAACAACAAAATCCATGTTGATATCTTCCCACTTCCAAGTATGAATCTCTATATCTTGTGCTAGGCCATCGGGCATGTGATGTTTGGCTTTGACTTGTTGGCAATTGTGACAACTGGCTACAAATTTAGAAATATCTCTCTTCATACCACCCACCCCACCAATACACTTCCCTCAAATCTCTATACATCTTTGTAGAACCGGGGTGAACGAAATAGATAAATTATGAGCTTTATTCAAGATCAAATTTCTCATGCCATCAACATCGGGCACACATAACCTACCCTTGGTGTCTAAGGACACCATCTCCCTCTTTGGAGAAAACCTCCACCTTGCCATCCTTCACCAATGACTTCAATTTCACCAATGCGGGGTCAAGGTCTTGTTTGTATTTGACCTCTTCCACCAAGGAAGACTTAGAGCCATCAACAACCATCATACCTCTATTTTTGTCCTCATCCAACCTAACTCCTGATTTAGCTAATCGGTGAACTTTTTTTGCTAACTCCTTCTTAGTATCATCAATATAAGTCATACTCTCCATGAAAACTCTACTTAGAGCATCACCCAAAACATTAGCTTTGTCGGAATAATAATGCACACTCATGTGATAATCTTTAAGGAGTTCCAACAACCTCCTTTGCCTCAAATTAAGGTCTCTTTGGGTAAACACATATTGGAGACTCGTGTGGTTGGTGAACACATCAACATGAATGCCATATAAGTAGTGATGCAATATTTTCAAAGCAAATACCACGACTGCTAATTCAAGATCATAGGTGGGGTAATTACGCTCATGCACCTTTAGTTGCCTATAAGTATAGGCAATGACCTTGCCACATTGCATCAACACACACCCCAAACCAATTTCCAAATCATAACAATAAACCATAAAACCTTCTAAGCCTTTCGGTAGAGCCAAAATAGGAGCGTATGTAAGCTTACCTTTCAATGTTTGGAAACTTCTTTCACATTTATCGATCCATACAAATTTAGCCCTCTTATGTATCAACTTTATCAAAGGGGAAACAATTAAAGAAAAACCCTCAACAAATCTCTTGTAGTACTCCGCCAAGCACAAGAAACTCCTAATATCCATTGGAGTTAAGGGACTAGGTCAATTTCTCACCACCTCTGTCTTCTTAGGATCCACTTTAATCCTTTCATCTGACACCACATGACCCAAAAATGCAACTTCCTTCAACCAAAATTCACATTTGTCAAACTTGGAAAACAATCTTTCTTGCCTCAACTATTGCAACACTATCCTCAAATGTTTTTAAATACTCTTCTTCACTCCGAGAATAAATTAAAATATTGTCAATGAATACCACCACAAACATGTTGAGGTCAGTTTTTAAAGATCCTATTCATGAGATCCATAAATATCACCGAAGTATTAGTTAGGTTGAAGGACATCACCAGAAATTCAAATGCTCGTATCTAGTTCGAAAGGTCATCTTGTGAATGTCACACTCCCTTACCTCAATTGATGATACTCGAATCGAAGGTCAATCTTTAAGAAGTGAATAGCCCCTTGTAGTTAATCAAATAGGTCATCTATACTTGCATAAGGATACTTTTTCTTCACGGTGACTTTATTAAGTTGTCGATATTCTATGCACATTCTAAGTGAGTCATCCTTATTCCTTACAAACAACACCAGAACACCCCAAGGTGACTTTCTAGGCCAAATAAACCCCTTCTCTAATAGATCTCTCAATTGATCTTTCAACACCTTTAACTTTATCGGGTCTATACGATAAGGAGGAATAGAAATGGGTTAGGTGTCGGGGAGAAAGTCTATACCAAAGTCTATCTCCCTTTAGGGAGGGACACAAAGAAACTCACCAGGAAAAACATCAAGAAAGTCATTAACCACTGGAATCGACTCAATAGTAGGGACTTTAGACTTGACATACCTAACCCTTACAAGATGATAAATGCAACCCTTAGAAATTAACCCCTAAGCCTTAAGACAAGAGATAACGTTACCCTTAACTACCAAATTATGACCTACCCACTCATAGATGGGTTCATTAGGGAATTGGAACTTAAGTTTGTGGGTTCTACAATCAATAGAGGCATGATATGCATATAACCAATCCATCCCAAGAATGATGTCAAAATCCACCACGTTAAGTTCAACAAAATCACAAGGTAAAACTTTATGCAATATAGACAGAGGACAACCCCTATAGATTCTTTTAGTAACAATGAACTCACCAATAGGGGTAGACACCTCGAAGGGTTCACATAAAATTTTGGGACACATATGAAGTCTATTAGCAACAAAAGAAGTAATGAAAGAAAAAAGTGGCACCCAGATCCAATAAAGAATATACTTTAAGGTTGTAGATCTTTAACATATTGGTGTCACGACCCGAAAGTGGGGCCTAGATATGACATGGTGAAGGAGAACCTAAAAGTCCTCGATCAAGCTATCATAGCATCATTACTCACATCATCAGTTTGGAAGCGCGGAAAAGTAAACACATAACACATATTTCTAGCAAGAATGGGGCTTTGGACTCAAGATATGGGGATGTTACTAGGAATGAGATGAACATGAATCACATAGCACATAACAAGTATTTTTAAGGGGCGGGTAAGTAGGACTCAAGCTATGGGGCATACCGGGTTAGGGGACATTCCACATAAGCACATTCTCAACATTTACAAGTCCAATACGTAATCATAAGCATAATCGGAACATCATTCCCATAATCAAATCTCAATAGCCATAATATCTCAACGAAACATAATACAACGTACAAGAGTTTAACATGTCCAACATAGCCTCTGCATAAGATAGAACGGGGCCTTGACATAATCCAGGCTCACCCTCAAGTCATAAAGTAAGGGAAATAAAACAATACAAGGAATATAGAAAGTAGCTATTTCCCTTGAACAAAAAGGCTCACCACAAGCAAGTAACTTCAAGTATTATGACTCGTCGTCTAACGGAAGGTAGAGGTCATCACCGGTCCCTACATGGTTAGAACATATAGACAAAGAGTATGGGTTAGAACAATAAAGCACTAAGTATGCGGGCATGGAAATATATATGCACATGAACCTATAAACAACCTAGATGACAAAGGCACATACATAGAAAGAGAATATAAGGAAGAAGAGTATATCAATATGCCATGATAACCATGATGCATGAAGTTCCATAATGCTTATAGTATAGAGGGGATGTAACCATAACCGACATCTCAAATCCATGTGAACTACAACATGAATTCGCCCAATGTGACCTCCCATTAGATCGGAGAAGGTTACTTGCCAAAGGTAACCTCCACTACACCTTATGACCCAGTCATTTCGGTGTGATGGCCACCTTTCTTATAACCCGATCATTTTGAAAGGATTTCCATAACATAGCATATCATTTCATATCAAGGAATACCTCACAGGAACAATAACCATTTCGGTGGCAACCTATGTTGGCACATAGTTTGATGGAAAGGAGTATGGACCCTGTGGACATAGCCCACCCGCCTCCAATCCCTCAGTGCTAAGTCTACATCCCACAAGAATACGTATATATATATATATATATATATATATATATATATACATGCTTTAGAACAGAAATTTGACACTTAAACATCAAACCATGCATAATTGGGCTTAAAAGCCAAATTCACTTTCCTTAGCTTCATGCATACTTAACAAGAGTCAAATACATTTCATGATCATACTTTCGTGCACAAGAGTAGCTCCATACTTGTCAAACATGATGGTGTAAATAACCATAGTTGCTCAAAGAGCCATATCATACATATTATGTGATCACATCCTTGTCATAACCCATACTTGTTCAAAATCATAGTCGTAAACATATTTGGGACTTAGCCCACATTAAAAGCTTCATAAATCCATGATCATGCATGCAAATGACATGAGTGACAATGAAATAGCATGGGTACCAGAATTCATACTTTAAATTCAAATCAAGAGTATTCCATAAGGGATTCAAGTAAAATCAACATTTAAATCATTATTTAAACACTACCCATGCATAGTTCAAGAGTAAGGGGACATGCATAATTTGACCTTCATCAATTCAAATGAAATTTTATAGAATCCAAACTTAGATAATCTTTAAATCACCTAATTTCTACAGCCCACAACTCAATTCAATTGAATATATCAAAATTTAAAGAAACCATAGTTAAAGAAAGTTTAAATTCATAATTTATAGAAAAGAATTCTTGGCTTTTCATGGATGAAAGGGGATCTATGAATCAATCCCACCTTGAAATTAGCCAAGAGAATTGGATGATTTTGCATGAAGGATGATTTTCCCAAAATTTCTTCAAGCTTTCATCAATGGAGGTCAAAAGAATTGAGAGAATTTTGGTGAGGTTTGAAGAGTGATAGGATAAATTAAAGGGGATTAGGGTTTGATTTGGGGGTTTTGTGAGACTTTAGAAAGGCTAAAAGGGACATGGGATTAAATCAAATTACGAATTTATTATTAATGAAACAGATAGGATCACAAAACAAGGCCTCATGGAAGGCCACCCAAGGACAATGTACAAGTTCATGGAGGGTCTCACGGACCGTGTAGCTGAACACGAACCGTGTACTGGTCCGTGGAGCATCACTTGTTCCGGAGTCCAGCCCCAAGCCTTGACAAGCTCACTGGAACACTTCACGGAAGCCCTTCACGGACCGTGAAGGCTCACACGGACCGTGAAGTAGTCCGTGGAGTTCCACTTGGTCCGGGGCCTGGTCCAAACTCCAAGGTCCGTGGCTACCAAAACTCAACCATGGCTTGTAGTACATCATAGAATTCCAACCATAAGTGGATTTCAAAAAATTTCGGGTTGTTACATT
>JBCEWC010010773.1:0-17335 GCA_038996855.1 Solanum aculeatissimum
AGCAGCTAACAACATAATCTTCTGAAAGTTCTACTCTAGTGAGTAGTTCATCAAAGATATCAACATAAGCTTGTACAGAATTGACTTGCCTGAGATCCTTGAAGTCACCCATCGAATCATCGTACAGCTCAGTCCCAAATCGAGCATACAAACACCTCACGTAATCATCCTAGCCAGGCCACCCTCTGGTCAACCGTTGCTTCATATATGACTGGTGTCATTGCAAAGCTTTCCTGTCCAACTTGCAAGAGACGAACTTCACCTTTGCATCTGGAGGCGTTTCGTCCACAACGAAGAATTGCTCGCACCTATAGAGCCAATCTTTTAACCCTGTTCCATCGAAATGGAGAAGGTCAATCGGGTAATTTTGATTATCCCCAGAGTAATTGCGATTGATAACTGGAACTCCCCTGCCCCTGTTATCATCCTGCACTCCCAGATTCTCTCCATTTCTATTTCTAGGGTTTACATTCCCTGTAAGTAATCGCTTGATCTCTTCCATGGCCTGTGCCATCTTCGCGTTTATCGATTGTTGCAATTCCATTACAGAACTAACAACTCCTTCCATGGAACCCTTCAACACATCCACCTCTCGTCGTAATTCTTGCATTCGGGTGTTATGATCGCCCATTGTTGCAGGTCAGAGGATGTCGCTGCTTTGATACCAATGATACACACTGAGTTAGCCTAAAGAACAAAGGCTTGAATTGTCCTTGAACAACTGTGCTCAACTCCTTTCAAGTAATAGAGAATTGATAGAATAGAGGAGAAGAAATATTTTATTGATCTGAATTGTTCCCCCTTTACAATCACCGAGAGCCCTATATGTAGATGGAGAAGAGTAAGTTATAACAGCTAATTAACTCTTCTAACAAACAGAACAAACAACTAACTAACTCTTCTAACAACATTTCCTAACAACTAACTCACATGTTAGTCACGTGACTGCCTCAATTAGCTAGAATACCCAATTGGTATGTAACACTCTTTGTCCTTGAGCAGCCACGCGTCAAGATCGCCTCATCTCCCCGCCCTCATTCCCTCAAATCGGCGGCTCAAATCCTCAGATTCTTGGACAATTTTGAATGATTCTTATCCTCAAAGTTTGAATTCAAATTTTGAAAATCATTTCCTAGCCTAAAATCAGCAAAAATCCTGTTTTTATCCCAAGTTTTCCCCCCAGTTTCAATCCTAAATTTCCTCTATAAAATCCCCATCTTTGCTCATTGTAAAAGTGGAAGGGGGGGGGGGGGGGCCTGGCACACCTTTAGAATACCCTAGAAGTTTTCAAATTTCAGAAAAAACTTATTCAATTTTTAAAGTTTCTGGAACCACCCATTTTTTTGGCAAAAGTTTCTTTCTAGTTCGTCGTCACCAGTCGCTGCCTCAAAAAAGGTAAAATCTTTTCCCTTTGTCCATTGTCGTGTGACAACGTGTTCATCATGTGAGTTTTTAACTCTAGTTCGTTCCAGATTGACCAATGTTGGGTATTGTAGTTCATACAATTTTACTTTCAGTAGGTTGGTTAGCATAAATGTGTTCTCTGCCGGTCTAGTTCTAAAATGGATGTCAATTGCTTGATGTTGTTATCCTATTTATATATTCATCTACTTCGTGTTGGTTTCAATCCACCCGTTTACTTATTAATTGTTGTTTTGAAGTTAAGCTTTGAGGTCTCCAGTACATTGTATTCTTCCTTGCCTAATATGTTGTCAAACTTATATGCAAAATTGGTCCTAAACTTGAAGTCTGTACTTTGTTCCAAATTCTTAACCTTGCATTGATTTCTTCTCATATGAGCTTAGTTAGTTTCTATTCTAAATTGATACCGGATGTGTGAGAATCAGTTTGAATTTTTTCATAATTAATTACTATTATATTTATTTTCCTTGGAAATATTGCTCGCATTTCTTCATAACTGATGTTTGTTCAAGTTCGAATTTACTGTCTAGTTATCTTGATTTTGAGTTTATCTCAATATTTGTGGACCTCGAGTAATCTCTAAATTTTATGATCCGTCGGTGAAGCTTTTGTGACCTTAGCTCATGCTTCTTAGCTAGAATGTAGTCTTGTTTCTTGATCATTAAATGACCCCTTTACTTTGTTATTCACTAATTTAAAGATTTCTAATTGAGTATGTAATTTTCTTGAAACTTGAGGTTCATGTTAAGTTATTCCCTTCCATATTATGTTACGGCTTAGGTTTAGTCCAAACCTGATTTTGTTTAAGTATGTTTTATACTAGCTCAAAATAGATTTAAATGTTTTAAGAATTTATTGTTTTCTCCTTTAGTCTTCGTTTGATGTCAGTTTAATCTTGAATCACAGAAATAACTTTTCTCGTGTAGTGTTTATTTTAGTGAATTTGATTAGGTTGGTAAAACTTAACATGACTTACTGTCATGTCTAAGTTCTCCTGTGGGTTGATAGTAATTCAAATTTTCACCTGTACGTTCTTTATTCTCTCATTTCTGACCAGTTTTATGCATAAAAATGTCCTAATTTTTATGCTTGATGGATCTTTATTTGATCAATAGATGTTGAAATAGGCAAAGTTCTATTGCTTTTGACCCACCTGATTCCTTCGTTTTTTTAAAAATAAGACATTAAAATAATCTTTTCACCCTTTGTTAATCTCTTAAAGGTTATGTTCTTGAATAAAGTTTGTATACAGCGAGTTTTTGTCTTCTTCTTGCTTGTTGCTGTGGTTACATATGATTGATAGTTACATCTTTTCACTTTCTTTAGAAAGTATGTAGCCTGTATATGCCAATATTTGATAGTTCACCCATTTTTGGGTTATGAACTAGAGTTTTTTTTTAGTGCTAGACATTGGCTCCTTTCTATTTTGTTTTAATTATTCTATGTTCCCTTGTATTTCTTATGTTTTAATGATATGCCCTCATGTTGTATCCCTTCTAAGTCCCAGATGGGTTTTGCGTTAGCAGTAGTTCATTTGTGATTGAGATACTTGAATTGCTCCCATTTCAATTAAAAAATATGTTTTAATTAAGTCTTTTGTTCATATACTAATTTCCGCCTTTTTCTTTATTGCATGAACTCCCTTGTTCGCGAGTCCATTGGGACTCCTCTTTTGCATTTTGTTGGGGCAAAACTCCAACATTTCAATCGAGTCAGACCTCATCAATTCGCAGGATAGGAAGACTGTTATATGTCTTGAAAAAATTGAATTTTTCAAAGTAATATACAGGCAATATACAAAGAAAAGCAGGTTAATATACAGTAGTATACACTTAGTGTATACAACAGAAGTAAGGGCTAAAAGTCCAATATTTGGAGCAGCAATTGCCGGCAAGAATTAATGGACCGGGGAGGCCCAAATTTTAGAAAATTAGGATAGGTTTATTTTGGGGCCTGTCAAGCCCAACAAATTACTATTTAGACAAAATTTCAATTTTTTAAAAAAGTAGTCAAGTTCGTAAATTCCATTCCAAATGTTTTTTTTAAAATCTCAAGTCACTTCAAAGTTAAATTAATAAAAATATTATTTTCGTTTAATTTAGGTTGTTCATCTCATTTTTCTTAAAATCAAAATGTTCTCTTTCAAGTCTTTTTAAGTTAAAGTTATCTCATAAATTTTTATTCGGCTATAATTTAAAATTTAAAATTATTTATTCTAAGTTATACTTCTCAAGTTAGGCAATTTTTGAGACTCTCTTTTAAAATTATTTTACATTACTTACAAAAATAGGTTTTTTACTCGAGATATTTCTAAGCTTTAAATTTTTCCAAATAGTTAGTCAAATTAAGTTTAATCGTCGGTCAACTGCGTGTTAGCGGCTATTTTAAGTGCTAATACCTTCTTAAAATAATAATAACAACCCTTACCCTTTTCTCTGAAATTTTTAGAATTTTTCTATAAAATCTTAAAAATTAAGTTTTCTTAATTTCTTGAAAAAAATTAAGTGGCGACTCTTCTTTTTTTCAAAAATTGGTTTTCTTAAGATTAATTAGGTTTAAATCGATATTTTCCCTTCAAAGTCATTTTTGCAATTAACAATGCATACATGTGAACAAAAATGATTTAAAGTATGTTTTTGACATGAGTTTTGATGATTTTATGATTTTCAAGTAATGATTTATGCATTGTGTCTTCATGTTGGATGTTTCATGATTCAGTCAAGTTTTTTTCAAGCCATGTTCTAGCCCATTCGAGGGCGAATGTTCCCAGGGGATATGATGTAAGGATCTTGAGTTTGGAAAACCTTATCGATGCGGAGTACACATATTTTGAACTCATTTTAGGTGGTTTATGATCATCACGAGTCTCCCTCATCTAACCATGTTCAAAGGGATTCCATTGGCTAAGCTTTTGATAAGAACCATTGGAAGGATCAACGTTAATTGGTTATATCTCTTAGCACAAGAAGAACTGGGTAGTCTACGATCTATCAAATTAAATCTCTTTGGGTTAGCTTTCCAACGCATCCAGTTTCACTTAATTTCGAATTCAGATCGAGAAGTTATGCCATTTTTTGTAAAGTATATTTTTGTAGGAATTATGTTGTGTTTTTGGCTAAGGTAGGCTACCAGGAGACCCTATAGGGGTTGTGAAGCCGTGTATGGTACGTATGAGGGTCTCATTTAATCTCTCACGAGTCATGGAGTGTTTTGTGAAGATCTCATCCTAAAGAATGATTCTAAGTATAAAGTTACAGTTCTGGAGCTTGCATCACTTCGACGGACCCCCAAACGACCCATTTGCCTTGAGACGGATCATGAGGCCTCCTGTAGGTGCCAACCTTTTCTTGATTTTGACAAAGTCCATAACCATAGAACACTACATGATATGTGGTCTACCACACAACCCGTGGTGGTCCATATCACGACCCCTGGCAACTGTTTCATGCTAGTTTCATTAATGGTTTATTTATAATTTTTTTTCCTAAGGTCGTTTATGACCTTCTAAGCCCTCCTAATCATCTAAAATAACCTATACTCCTCTATTCTCATTCAATTGAATTCATTACACTTAGCTTATTCAAATTCTCTCCTCTAAGAACTCCTCTCAAGTGAGCCATTTGAGATTAGCTTGCAGCTTAGGAAGGGTCCTCTTTTTCAATTAATCTCTTCTTTATTCTTCTTGGTTATCTATGGTGTGTGGGATTGATTCATGTTATCTTTTTAACCACGAAGACCCCAAACCCTTTTACTCTTTGATTTTATGAAATTTAGCTTACTTTAAACATGGATCTTTTAAATTGTTTCTTATTTGATTCAATTGAGATATGGGCTATGTTTAATTGATATTTTAAAAGTAATTTAAGCCCTAATATGTTGAATTGCATTGATATTATGAAGATTTTAATATGCATGTCCTCTTTAAAAGTTGGTTTAAGCAAGGGTAATCTAAATTGTGATTTAAATGTGAATTTACTTATGGATTTACTTAAATTTTATATTATATTGTTGATTTAAGCATGAATTTCAATTGCCCATGATAGTTTCTCTCATCATTCATAGCATATGCATACATAAACATAGGTTTTTATGAAGATTATGAAGTGGGTTAAATCCAATTATGTTTTTGAATATGATTTTGATGAGAATGTGGTTATGACAAGAATGTGATCACATAAATGTCTATGATATGACTCTTGGAGAAATTATGGGTGTTTACACCAATATGATTATGAATGAATGAGATACTCTTATGTATGAAGGAATGAAATGAAGTATGACTTGGCCTTGAGCCCAAGCATGTGTGATTTTGAAATGGTTTTGCTTTTTAGCCCTAGAACGCATGATTATGAAATACGATTTGGTCTTTAAGCCTAAATGTTCATGGTTATGATTTGAAAAGACTTATGTTCCATTGTCTACATGTATATGTATATGTATTCTCATGAGATTATGACTTAGAACTGAATGGTATTAGAGGCGTTAGGGCTATCCCCAAGGGTCCTCTTTCTTTCTCATAACTATGTGCCAAACATAGGTATATGTTATTCCCCTTTTTAGGGATAGTTATTCCCCTCTTTGAGGAATGGTTATTCTCCTTTTTAGGGATGGTTTATTACCCTGTTTGAGGGATGGGGGCTACCTTTGGCAAGTGGCCTACCCTTTTTCTCTGGTGTAGGGTGAACATTGAGGATTCCATTTAATAGCTTGTATGATCTTATATGTCGGTTGTGGTCACTTCCGTGATATGTTAAGTATTATGGCATTCATGTATCATAGATTTCATGGTATATTGATATTATATTCTTTCTTATATACTTCTTTCTATATATATGTGCCTTGTCATCTAACATTGACTTGCAGGAGTACATGTTCATGAGCATTTGCATGTCCGCATACTTAGTACAATAAACATACTAACACATACTCTTTTGCCTACATGATCTAACCATGTAGGGACCAGAGACTATCTTCTTCCATGTCTTAACGACTAGCTTGGCCAAAACGAGTTTCATATGGTGATTCCTATCATCCAAGGACAAGCCACCTTATATCTACCTACTATGTTATGATGTTTATGGCCTTACTTTAAGGGTGATCCCGGGATATGTCTTGGCTCTCGACCTATTCTAGATTAGAGGCATTGTTGGACATCTTAAAATCTTTTATACAATTATGCTATGTGTATCTTGAGATGCTTTGATCATGTGCTATGTATGGATGATATGATTATGTGATATGAGATGATGTGGAAAGTCCTAAGCCCCTTTGATATCCCCATTGCTTGAGTCCTCCTTACCTGTCCCTTAACTTTATGGGTTATGTGCTATGTGAATCCATGCTAATCCCTATCCCTATAACATCCCCATAGCATGAGTCATACTTACCCACCTCTTAGAATTATGTGTTAAATACATATATGTGTGCTTCCAAACTAATGATATGCGAATATATGTTATAAGGCTTGTTTGGGGACTCTCGGGATCCCATTCACCATGTCACTCCTAAGCACTAGTCCCGGTTCGTGACACTAAGTCCCTATCTACCCCCATAGCGTGAGTCATACTTACCCGCCCCTTAGACTTATTTTCTATCTGATCCATGTTACCCCTATTCCCCACAACATCCCTATAGAGTTAGTCCAAAGTCCCGTTTCCCTTACAAATTTTGTGGTACATGTTTATTGCTCATTTATGCTTCTGCAAAACCAAGGATGTGCTATGCATGCTTAAAAGGCTTCTTTGGGATCTCTTCGGGTTCCCATTTTCTGTGTCATGTCTAGGACCTTGGCTTGGGGAGTGACAAACTTGGTATTAGAGCACTAGGTTTGTAAATGGTCCTAAAAAATCCAACACACTTCTTCAAGTAGAGTCTTGTCCATGGTTGTAAAGCGCGCGACAAATGTGAATAAGAGGCTATGAGACGTTCTAGGAAATTATTCACTTCTTTATACTCTATGTCGTTCTTTCGATTAGAATTGAGGTTTCCTACCACTAATGGGTGATCTTTTTCTAGATTATTCCTCTAAGACAAATGGCACCAAAAGCTCTCGCTTTCGAGGGTGAACTAACCCCTCTTGTTCTGCAAGTTTTACAAGTGGAAGAAGGAGCGGTCAACCATACCAAATACCTAAATATGGTCACCTTATTAGAAGAAGTCGTGGACAACTAAGGAGTTCAAGCTCCTCGTGATCCTACCCCTACCTCTAGGTTGAGAGACTTCACGACAATGAACCCTACGGAGTTCTATGACTCTATGGTTGAAGAGGATCCCTAAGAGTTTATTGATGAAGTATATAAGGTTTTGGCTATAATGGGGGGGGGGTGGATTTCGAGGCCTATCGACTTAAAGGTCTTGCCCAAACATGGTACAAACAATGGAAGATAGAGAGAGCGAATGATGAGCCTATTCCTTGGAAAGAGTTTAAAGTTGCTTTCCTTGATCGCTTCTTTCTAATTGAGTTGAGAAAATCAAATATGACGGAGTTCATGAACCTCAATCAAGGTTCGATGAGTGTGAGGGAGTATTCTCTTAAATTCAATGATCTCTCAAAGTATGCTCCTCACTTGGTCGTTGATGCTAGGGCCAGAATGCATAAGTTTGTTTCAGGTGTGTCTGACTTGATCAATGAAGAGTGTCGCACCGCCATGCTCATTGGGGACGTAGACACGTCCCAGCTCATAACATACGTTTAAAAACTTGAGGGAGAAAATCTTAGAAAGAGAAGAATGGGGGATTCCAAAAGGGCTCAACTTGATGGTGGATTCCAAGGAATTAAAAGTGGTCGCTTCCAATAAGGCCACAAATTCTAAGGCCAAGGGTCCTCCAATACCAAGGCCAAAGATTTGCTAATGATAAGGCTCCCAACCCTAAGGCTCAAGGTGGGAATGGTGGTCAAATTATTCCAAAGTGTGGAAGGTGTGGCAAGAATCATGGTGGTAGATGCTATAGAAATATGGGTGCTTGATTTAGGTGTGGAAAAATGGCCTACAAGATTGCGGATTTAAAAAATAAGGGTAAATATGGCCGTCCTCAAGGACAAGGTGCCCATGGTGATCAAAGGGCACCAGGTTACCAACAAGGAGATGCTCCACATCATAACTAGTTTTTTGCTCTTCAAGGGAGACAAGGGGTTGATGAGGAAGCTAATGTTGTTATCGGTATGTTAAAGGTTTATGATTTTGATATGTATGTTTTATTGGATCTGGGTGCCACTCTCTTTTTCATTACTCCATTTATTGCTAATAGGCTCCATATATATCCCAAATTATTATGTGAACCTTTTGAGGTGTCTACCCTCATCAGTGAGTCTATTGTTGCTAAAAGATTCTATAGAGGTTGTCCCGTGTCTATATTGCATAAGTCTTTCATTGTGATTATGTTAAACTAGACATGGTAGATTTTGACATCATTCTTGTGATGGATTGGTTATATGCATATCATGCTTCCATAGATTGTAGAACCTACAAAGTTAAGTTCCAATTCCCCAATGTACCCATCCTTGTGTTGAAAGGCCATGATTCAATTGTCAAGGGCAGGTTAATCTCTTATCTTAAAGCTCAAAAGTTTATCTCCAAGGGTTGCATTTCTCATCTTGTAAGGGTTAGGGATGTTGAGTCTAAAGTCCCTTCCATTGAGTCAGTTCCGGTGGTCGATGAGTTTCTTGATGTATTTCCTGATGAACTTCTCCATATTTCTTTCGAAAGGGAAATAGACTTTGGTATAGGACTTCTCCTCGATACTCAACCCATCTCTATTCCCTTTTATCGTATGGCCCCAACGGAGTTGAAGGATCAATTGAAAGACTTGTTGAAAAAGGGGTTCATAAGTCCTAACAAGTCACCTTGGGGTACATCAGTGTTATTTTTAAGAAAGAAGGAAGGCTCATTTACAATGTGCATCAATTACCGACAAATCAATAAGATCATCATGAAGAACAAGTATCCCTTGCCAAGGATAAATGATCTATTTGATCAAATTCATGAGGCTAGTTACTTCTCAAAGATTAACCTTCGGTCTGGGTATCATCAATTAAAGGTGAGGGAGTGTGATATTACCAAAATGGCCTTCCAAAGGAGATATGCGCATTTTGAGTTTGTGGTGATGTCTTTCAGCCTAACTAATACTCCGACGATATTTATGGACCTTATGAATAGGGTCTTTAAACCCTACCTTGACATATTTATTGTGGTATTTATTGACAATATTTTGATCTATTCTCGGAGTAAAGTGGAGCATGTGAAACATTTGAGGCTAGTGTTGCAAACATTGAAGGAATAAAGGCTATTTACTAAGTTCGACAAATGTGAATTTTAGTTGAATGAAGTAACATTCCTAGGTCATATGGTGTCGGGTAAAGGTATTAAACTAGATCTGAAAAAGATAGAGACGGTGAGGAATTGGCCTAGACCCTTGACTCTGACAAATATTAGGAGTTTCTTGGGTTTGGTGGGGTACTATCGAATGTTTGTTAATGGTTTCTCTTCAATTTCCTCCCCTTTTACAAAGTTAACACAAAAAAGCAAATTTGTATGGACCGATGAATGTGAAAGGAGTTTGCAAATAATTGAAGGACAAACTTACGTTCGCTCCTATCTTGGCTCTACCAGAAGGGTTAGAAGGGTTTGTTATGCATTGTGATATTTCAAGAATTGGTTTGGGATGAGTTTTGATGCAAGATGGCAAGGTAACTGCCTATGTTTCTAGGAAACTAATGGTGCATGAACGTAATTACCCCACCCATGATCTTGAATTAGTGATCATGTTACTTTCCTTGAAATTATGGCGTCACTATTTATATGGGGTTCATGTGGATGTGTTCACCGCCTATAAGAGTCTTAAATACATGTTCACCCAAAGAGATCTAAATTTTAGGCAAAGGAGATGGTTGGAGTTTCTGAAAGATTATGACATCAGCGTGCACTACCACCCAAACAAAGCTAATATTGTGGCCGACGCTCTAAGTTTGGTGTCCATGGAAAGTGTAGCTCACATTGAGGATAGCAAGAAAGAATTGGTAAAGCAAGTTCACAGGTTGGCTAGGTTGGGAGTTAGGTTGGATGAAGCCAAAAATGGTGGTGCGATAGTAGTAGATGGTTCTAAGTCTTCCTTGATCGAAGAGGTCAAATCCAAGCAAGACCTTGACCCTACTTTGGTGGAATTAAAATTATTGGTGAAGGATGGCATGGTGGAGGTTTTCTCTCAAGAAGAAGATGGTGTCCTTAGGTACAAAGGTAGGATATGTATGCCCAACATTGATGAGTTGATCTGGAATGAGATGCACAATTCGGCTTTTTCCATTCACCTCAGTTCCACTAAGATGTATAGAGATTTGAGGGAAGTTTATTGGTGGGTTGGAATGAAAAGGAATATTGCCAAATTTATAACCGATTGTCATAATTGCCAACAATTCAAAGCCGAACATCAAAGGTCGCGTGGCCTAGCCCAAGATATAGAGATTCTTACTTGAAAGTGGGAAGAAATCCATATGGACTTTGTGGTACGGTTGCAAAAGACTAGAAAGCATTTTGATTCTATTTAGGTCATTGTTGATAGGATGATGAAGTTGACTCACTTCCTACCAGTTAGGATGACTTATGGTACCGAAGATTATGCCAAGTTGTATATATATGAGTTGGTAAGATTGAATGGGGTCCCATTATCTATTATTTTGGATCAAGGTGCTCAATTTACATCACACTTTTTTTAACAACCCAAAAATTTCTGAATCTTGCGTTACTGGTTGAGGGATGATTTGAGGTGTTCTTGGTTAGTTATGAGGTTCCCGAGTCTCCCTTGCATGACCATCTTGGAAGAATTCGTATTGGTTACATTTTGCTCGATGTCTTGTGGATGTGATGAATTTAAATGGACATATCTCTTGGTACGAGATGAACTATCTGGGCCATGCCTATCAAATTGACGCTCCTTGAATTATCTTCTCATTGCACTTGCTTTCACTCAATTCGAAGTTCAAATGTGAAAGTTATGACCTTCACAGTGGGATTGCCTGTGAAGGGAAAATGTTCTGGAAAAGGGAAGGAGGAGTTTGGCTAAGGCAGTGGACCACGAGAGGGTCCACGGACCGTGTGGAGGCTCACGACCCGTGATCCCGGTTCGTGGAGTGTTCCAGTGAGTAGCATGAGCTATGGACCAGGACTCCAAGCCAAATAAGGCTCCACGGACCAGTTCACGGTCCGTGTGAAGCCTCACGGCTCGTGATCCCATCCGTGTGGTGTCCTAGTAAGTTTCAGGATTTTTGCTAAGGCCAAGAGCCAAGTGAGGCTCCACGGACCAGATCACAGTCCGTGTGAGGCCTCACGAGCCATGACGCTTGTCCGTGTGGAGGTCCAGAGAGCTGCCCCAAGGATTAGTCATTTGTTGTTCCAAGTATGGTTTCACGGAAGGGACTCATGGACCGTGAGTCACTACACGGTCCGTGTAGTGTGCAATCGATGACTGTTTCCAATTTTTCTTCCTCATTTAATTAATAGTTTAATTGTAATTTTAATTAATTCTAGGGTCATTTTAATAATTTTAAACCCTCCTAAAACCCCTGATTAAATCCCTATTCTCTCCTATTCAATTCAATTTCTTCATTTTCTTTCAAATTGCTTTCATTCTCCATTAAAGGCTAGCTTGAGGATCAAGGGGATAAGTTGATTCTTCTTCAAATTCTTTTTGTTCTTCGTGATTTATCTCAGATATGTGGGATTGATTCATGGTTCTCGTTTCAACCATGAAGACCCAAAATCCTTTTCTTCAATTTTGATGAATTTTAGCTTTCTTGTAAATAGGTCTTTTAATTTAGGAATGATTGGTTTCAATTGAGTTGTGGCTGAGTTCTAATGTTGATTTTGAGGTTATTTAAATTTTAATTACCATATTTTGCATTAGAATCTTGAATGTTGGAGAATGCAAGATCCCTTTGAAAGCTTGTTTAGGCATGGGTAACTCAAACTATGTTTTAAATTGGGATTTCTTTATTGGTATTGTTGAATTAAGACTTAACTCTCTATTGCCCATGCATTCATCTCATCATTCATGACATATGCATTACATGGAAGGTCTGAAATGATGAAACTCTTGATATGATTTGACTTGATTTTGGCAAGACATAGGAATTGACTAGAATGTGATCACATCATGTCTGGATATGGCTTTTAGGCACTCTGGGTGTTCTGTACCACTCTATTCTATTAGAATGAGCTACTCCTTTGTATTGCTCTATGGAAATGATATTTGGAAGTTCTGTTTTGGATTTGAAAGGTTTTGAAATGTGATTCTGGGCTTGTAGCCATCTTGCATTGTTCTTGGAATTGAAAGGTTGAAATCTCCGTTTTGAAAGCTTGTATATGTATATATGTATTACCGTGGGATGAGACTTAGTACCGAGGGATTGGAGTCGGGGTGGACTATCTCCAAGGGTCCATACTCCTTTTCGTCAAATTATGTGCCAACATGGGTTACCTCCCTAAATGGGAGTGATTTGTATCCCCTTTTATGAGTTGACTTGGGTTCTACCTGCAAGTAGTTCGAATCCAAGTAGTATCTCTCTTGGGTTCCCTTTTTTGTCGGCTGAGGTCACATCCCCGCTATGATATATAGGTTGCATTCATGCATTATGGAACTTCATGGCATATCGTTATGATATTATTCCTTTGCTTATATATATATGCTCACTATACATATATATTTCCTTGTCATCTAGCTTGTTAGTAGGTCCATGATCATACGCATTGCATGCCTGCATACTTAGTGTATTTTATGTGCTAACTCATACTCTTTGTATACATGTTCTAACCATGTAGGGACCGTAGGTGATACTCATCCACCATGGGATGTCTAGCGAGATCCTTGTTCTTTTTGATTGTGGTGATCCTTATGCTCCAAGGGCAATACCCGTATAATTCTATCTTATGCTTATATTTCATTTTACTTATCTTATGACTTGAGGGTGAGCTCGGGTTGTGTCGATGCCCCCGTCTTACTCTTGTAGAGGCATTATTGGACGTGTATCAAATTCTATTGTACGCCGTAATATGTACTTGTTGAGACGTTATGATAATCATGCTTTTCCATTGTTACTTATGTTTGATTTTGCTTCCGCTTATGCTATCATGACATGCTATTTTGGAATATGCTTATATGGAAAGTCCCTATCTCATCTTGACCTCATAGCTTGAGTCATACTTACCTGCCCCTTAGAACGTAATTGCTATGTGCTATGTGATTCATTCTCATCCTATTCTGGGCAACATTCTCATAGCTTGAGTCCAAAGTTCCAAAACCCCTTAGAATTATATGTTATTTACTTTATTACGCATTTTCAAATCGATGATTTGTGTGATGATGCTATGATGGCTTGATCGAGGATTCTCGGGTTCTCCTTCGCCATGTCACATCTAGGCCCTACTCTCGGGTCATGACAAAGATGGTATCAGTGCTCTAGGTTTATAATAGTCCTCCGAGTCCAACATGCCACGTCGATTAGAGTCTTGTTCATGGGTGTGATGCGCGCCATACCTGTGAACAAGGGGCTATAACGACATTTTAGGAATTGTCTCACTTCATTATTCCTTATGTTGTACTGTGAACTATTTTGTAAGGTTTCCTGAAATGTTGGTATTCTTGTTACTCTTTCATAAGATGCCTCCCCGAAAAGCTCCCCTCCCCACATAGGCTCCGGTCTATGAGGAACAAGGCCCCCGTGAGCCTGTGGAAGAGCAAGTGACTCATGCTGAGTTTCAGAATATGATTGCTATGCTTTCCCAGGTGGTGGCTAATCAAGCCAAGCCAAATAATCCCACAAATGGTGGCACTCCAGCTTCTAGGGTGAGGGACTTCACCTGGACGAATCCTGTGGAGTTCTTTGGTTCGATGGCTGATGAGGATGCCCAGGAGTTTATTGATGAGCTCACGAAAGTGTTGACGATTATGGGTGTCAGTTCTGAGGAGAAGGCTGAGTTTGTTGCTTACCAATTGAAAGATGTAGCCGAGGTGTGGTATAACCAATGGTTGGTCGAGAGGGTCACAAATACTAAGGTTGATTGGAAGGAATTCAAGTCTGCTTTTCTAGATCGTTTCTTTCCTCTAGAACTTCGGGAAGCCAAAATGACTGAATTTATTAACCTCAAGCAAGGTAGCATGTTTGTAAGGGACTATTCTCTCAAGTTCACCAAGATCTCCAAGTATGCTCATATGTTAGTAGCTGATCCCCGTGCAAGGATGCACAAGTTTAATTCTGGGGTCTCCGACTTGGTTGTGAAAGAGTGTCACACTACCATGCTCATGCGGAAAATGGATATCTCTAGGATTATGACTTATGTTGAATAGATTGAGGGAGAAAAGCTCAAAGAGAGAAGGGTAAACGAATCGAAGAGAGCCCGGTTTGATGGTGGGTTCTCTAACTCAAGGAGTGGTAGAGAAAATGACAAATTCCAACAAGGCTAGGGTTCGAATGTGAAGTTTGAAAATTCTAGGGTGCCTCTGCCTAAGTCACAGGTTGGGGGTGTACCACGAACCTCTCATTGTGGCCAATGTGGGAGAAGTCATTTGGGTGAATGTAGGAAGGCTTCAAGAGCTTGCTTTAAGTGTAGGAGTATGGATCACAAGATTGTCGACTGTGAAAAGAACGCAAAGGGGGATCAAGTGGCTCCAAGGGCAGTCAAAAGTTCAAGTTGGTGGTGCTCCCAGGAATAACAGGTTCTATGCTTTTCATGCTCGACAGGAAGTGGATGAAGCTCTTGATTTTGTGACTTGTATGTTAAAAGTTTTTGATTTTGATGCTTATGCTTTACTTGATCCAGGTGCAAATTTATCTTTTGTGACTCCTTTATTGGATGTTAAATTTGGTTTGAGTCCTGAAACGTTGAGGGAACCTTACTCAGTTTATACTCCCGTGGGTGAATCTATTATTGCCCGTAAGGTGTATCAGGGTTGTCCTATTTCGGTTTTGCATAAAGTCTTTCCCGGTGACCTTGTGGAGTTAGAGATATATGATTTCGATGTTATTCTTGGGATGGACTGGTTACATACATCGTATGCCTCGGTTAATCATAGGGCTAGGCAAGTCAGATTCCAGGTTCCTAATGAACCTGCTTTGGAATGGAAGGGTAGTGACTCCGTCGTTAGAGGTCGGTTTATTTCCTACCTCAAGGACCGAAGAATGATTTGTATGGGATGCATATACCATATTGTGAGGGTTAGAGATATGGAGGTTGATTCATCTTCCCTTGAATCAGTTCCGGTGGTTAATGAATTTATCGATGTGTTTCCTAAGGACTTACCCAGGTATTCTTCCTGATAGAGAAGTGGATTTTTGGCATAGATCTCCTTCTGGATACTCAACCTATTTCCATTCCTCCTTATCGTATGGCTCCGGTTGAACTAAGGGAGTTGAAGAATTAGTTGAAAGATTTGTTGGAGAAGGGCTATATTAGGCCAAGTATATCACCTTGGGGTGCTCCTGTGTTATTTGTTAGAAATAAGGATGGGTCGCTCCGAATATGCATTGACTACAGACAGTTGAACAAGGTGACCATCAAAAATAAGTATCCATTGCCCAGGATTGATGATTTATTTGATCAACTTCAAGGAGCTCCATATTTCTCAAAGATAGACCTCTGTTCGGGCTACCATCAGTTGAAAGTAAGGGAGTGTGATATTCCCAAGACAACATTCCGGACTCATTACGGGTGTTTCAATTTTGTGTGATGTCATTTGGTTTGACCAATGCCCTGATGGTTTTTATGGATCTCATGAATCAGGTGTTTAAGTCATTTCTTGATAGATTTATGGTGGTCTTTATTGATGATATCTTGATTTACTCTCGGAATGAGTAGGAGCATATGGACCATTTGAGGTTGGTACTTCAAGCCTTAAGGGAGAAAAGGTTGTACGCCAAATTTGGCAAGTGTGAGTTTTGGTTGGGGGAAGTTGATTTTCTTGGTCATGTGGTGTCCGACTATAGTATTAAAGTTGATCCTAAGAATATCGAAGTCATGAAGAATTGACCTAGAGCATCGACTCCTTCTTATATCCGAAGTTTCCTTAGGCTGGACGATTATTATGCAACGACCCAAATATTTTTGAAATCTCCTTATGGTTGGCCTTATAAGATGTACTACTGGTCACGATTAAGTTTTGGTAGCTACGGGTTGAGTTTAAGTGGCCGAACGCAAAATGGGCTAGTTGGTGGCCTAGAAAGACAATTTTGGCAGGGTACTTTAAACGGTCACAACTTTTGATGTGGATTGAAACATTTGGGATATTACATATAAAATTGAATCTCTTTGAGTTAACTTCGCAACGCAACTGGTTTCACTCGATTCAGAGTTCGAATGAGGGAGATATGGCCCAAACAGTGAGACTGCCTGAAATTCAGAAGACATTGGAGATAGGCTGAGAAAAATGGCTAAGGGCAGGGCCACGGACCGTGAAACTTTGCATGGTCCGTGTGGGGTGTCGTGGGATGCTCCAGTGAGCCAAGGGTGTCCATATACCACCCCTAAGATAAGTGTAGGACCATGAGACCTTGAACGGCTTGTTTGAGTCTAGACGGCTCGTGTACTGTCCCGTCAAGTGGGACAGTAGCTAGGACAAGCCATGAACAAGTATGGGAGTCTAAGGTTGGGCTCACGGGACCCTTACACGGCCAGTCAACCTCCAAACGGTCCGTCAAAAGTGTCCGTCAAGTGTTATAGAGAGTCCTCCGAGAGTTCGTATTGGAAATTTTGTTAAGGGAGGTTTAACGGGAGGGTTCACAGCCAGTGTGACCTTTCACGGGCACTATATAACCGTGTGACACTGCTTAGTCTTGGAAAGTTACGTTTTACTAATGGTATTTTCGTGATTTAACATTTCCTTAAGCCCCTTTTTGGTACCCTAAGGTCTCCTAAACCCCTAAAATATT
>JBCEWC010010774.1:0-17331 GCA_038996855.1 Solanum aculeatissimum
AAAAAGTCACAATTCATAACTCTTCAAAAAAGTCACAACTCCTTGAAAAAGTCGCAACCTTTCAAAAAAATCACAGTCTTTCAACATTAAAAATTATCTATTTTTAATATAATATAATTAATATAAAAAATATACTAAATTGATCTTTAAGTTGGGGGTATTATACTAATCTCTTTAGAAAAGTCACAGTCTTTCGAAAAAATCATAACCTTTCAGAAAAGTCACAATCTTTCGAAAAAAGTCACAACCATTCGAAAAAGTCACAACTCTTTGAAAAAGTAGTCACGATTTTTCGTAAACGTCACAACCCTTTAAAAGAGTCACAATCATTCAAAAAAAGTCATAACTCTTCAAAAAAGTCACAACCCTTCAGGAAAAGTTACAACCCTTCGAAAAAGTCACAACTCTTCAAAAAATCCACAATTTTTTGAAAATTCACAACCCTTCAATGTGAAAAATTATTTATTTTCAATATAATATAATATAATCGAATAAATATAATATTAAATATATGCTAAATTGATTTTTAAGTTGGGGTTACTATAGTAAACTCTTTAGAAAAGTCACAACTCTTCGAAAAAGTCACAACTCTTAGGAAAAGTCACAATTCTTCAAAAAAGTAAAAACCCTTCACAAAAGTCACAACTCTTATCAAAAGTCAAAGCTCCTTGGAAAAGTCACAACCTTTCAAAAAGTCACAATTTTTCAATGTGAAAAATTATCTGCTTTCAATATAATATAATATAATATAATAGATATTCCTTCAGCTTCTGAAATGAGCTTTAACCCTGATAAAGCTAATGAGCCCATTTATGAATCCAAGGGACAGAGAATATAATATACTAAATTGATTTTTAAGTTGGGGGTATTATAGTAATTTAACATTCAAGTTAGGGAGTTCATCTATAATATATCAAAAGCATGAAGACTCTTAGAAATGTTATTTGAACTTTTTGCCCCTCGCTAAAAGACTTTGTTTTAGACAAAATCGTCTTTTCACCATTTTTAAAAAATTATTATTTAATTATATTTATAATATTGACTTTTAAAGTATATGGAAAAGAGTGATAAAATAAGAACTTCTAGCCATGGAAAGACTCCTAAATCTTCCTTATTCGATAGACTTCTACTTCTTCCTTATTTGATACACATTTTGATCACGCCCAAAGCGCGTACGATAAGACTAGGGTTTTGGGAGCACTCAGGAGACTATTGGTGAGCACTGACAGCTTTAAACACTTCACAGTCTCCTTCCTTTAAATGATCGTCTTTTATTTTTCAGACATTGGCCTTGTACAATAGTGACATGTATTCGTAGCAACACTTTTGGTCTTATATATTATTATGATTATTGTTATATATGTATGTCACATGTGTTTTTGTCTATTGTAGCTCTGTATGGTTGACATCCAGGTTCTGCGCAGATTGTGGTTATTTATATTATTGTATCAATTATGGTTATGACTAGAAGGCTAGGATAGGTACCCTGGGGTTGGATAATTGGCTTGCTTGTAGGTGGAATCTAATAGGCGCCATCATGACCGCGATCGGGTTGTGACAATATTTTTTATTTTCTAGGGTTTGGTTGGAAGAGGGAGTTTTGCTTATATGATTCATCTACTGAGTAGGGTCGAAGTAATTTGTGAAGTCTTTGAGCTTACAATTATAGTATGAAATCTTGTTGTGACATGCTTGGTGGCTTGTGCTACTAGATAAGTAGAGTTGGTACTGTTGGGTCATTATGGATTGGCTGATTGTGTCTACTTGTTGCCTACTGGTTTGGCATTTTTTGGAATGGGGAATAGTGGTTAGATTCAGAAGGTGGTGTTTTAGCTTGATATTGTTGATTGTAAGATCTAAGGATGTACTTAGGAATTTACCTTGGGCTAAGATCATTCTTATGATTGATGTTGCACTTCAATATTTGGATGTTGTGTGTGTATTTTCTAAAGCTTATGTTGTTAAGTCTAGTAGACAAGATTCATAGTGTGCTGAAGATATTCAAAATAGTTAAGGATTAACTGGAAACTCTTGATTGCTACGAACGTTGGATTTTGGGCTTGAGATCAGCATTTCAATGGTGAGGTTGGTTTGTTTGCTCTTAGGTTTTGTGTATTTTCAATTAGGTGTTTCTGGTGCAATTTGGGTTTTTGCAGGTGATTCTAGTAATTTCTATTATTTTCGACTCAGAGAAAAGGAATTGGATGCCAAAAATAGGAATTGGAGGAATTTTGGAATTATGAAATGGACTTGAGATTTTCTTTTGAGCCTGAGTTCATTTTTAGCATTGTTTGATCTTTACGGTGCTTTTGGGTCTTGTAGAGCATGCGAGCCCAACATCCTTATCTTTTTGTGCTTTTAGGCTGCGATTGTCCTTGACTTTCATGAATGAAAGTCTTTTTACTAGTGGAGGCTGTAATAATGCTCTACGTTATCTTCTTTGCTCTCTGATATTTTTAGTGTTTAGAGATTTTATGTAGTTATCTTAAGTCATTTATTATTTGCTAGTACTGACACTTCGATTGCTTGATCATCCATTTGGATTTTTTCTAGCTTTCATGTTTTGAACCCCTTGGAGTTTGAATAGTTGACTTCAATCAAAACTCTAGAAAGACGGTCTCACAATGCAATTTTGATGGTTCTACTAGCTCCAAAATGCTCATTTTAGGCTAAGAGCATGGTCTGCTCGGTTCCTGAGGCTAATGGTGTGAATTTGTTACATTAGGTGCTTTAGCCTTTAAGCTTTGGCCTAAGTTTACATTTAGTCAACATTCTTGGAAATCATGCTCGAATGAGAATTCCCTCAGTGTCATTAGCTTTAGAATGTTGAATTTGGTCTTATAAGACCTTTGTTTTGGGTCTTGAGATTGATGTTATGAAGTTTTGATGATTTAACAAACCATGGGAACAGATGAGGGACCTGATCCCATGAGTGTTGTGTACCTGAAGCGACACCTGACAAATAATACACTGATAGCCTGTTATATGTTGGTGCGTGTCTACCTGCTCTGCAGTAGTTTTCTAGCCAATGAAATTGCTTCAAATATTGCTGATGTTAGGTATATATATCCAACCTTTCTTGAGAAGAAATATTGAGGGTTTCTACACACATTGAGTGAGTGTTCTTAGAAAGGCTCTCAAGTAGTACACTTAGCAAAATCAGAGGTGTTTCTACTTTGTGTACTTCATTGTTCTTATTGAGTGTTTGCATCTTGTAAATTGATTCCTAGTCTATAAAGGAATTCGATAATCAACAAGCCACTGCTCTTTATTATTGAGGTCATAGCTAGAGTTAGCTATGGTAAATGTTAAAGTCTAAGTTGGCTAGAGTTAGTCAATTTAGTGGGTAGCAAAGTAGCTACTTAGTTGCTCAAACCTAT
Organism: Solanum aculeatissimum; assembly: GCA_038996855.1. Classification (NCBI taxonomy): domain Eukaryota; kingdom Viridiplantae; phylum Streptophyta; class Magnoliopsida; order Solanales; family Solanaceae; genus Solanum; species Solanum aculeatissimum. The sequence continues at coordinate 3,381 of JBCEWC010010774.1, forward strand.
GGTAGAGCTATCACAGTAAGGAAGAAGGGATTTAGAGTAGAATATCTTGATTGCAAGAGTTTGTAATTGAAAACTTTGCTCCTTTGAGTTAAGGAGTTAGGTTGAAATCTTGCGAGTACAGGTCGTGATTTTCTCCTTCCTTGAGCAATGGGATTTCCACATAAAACAACTTGTGTGATTTTATTTTGCTGCTTTACTGTTTTCACTATTTTTATTGACTGTTATTCTGATGAGGGACCTAGTCCCCATACACTCAGTGGATGTTTGCATTCCATATATTGGTATCAGAGAAATGACTCTCTAAAAGGTTAACACCTAGAGGGGATCTTGAAGAAGAAATGACAGCTCCACTAAATCTAGAAAAGGGTTAGTCATCTACCAGACCTCGATTTAATGGGCATTTTTATAGTTGGTGGGAGACTCATATACATGATTTTATCATAGTTGAAAAATAGTGAGATATGGGATATTGTGCTTGATGGTCCTCATGTTCCTACCCTGGAGGTGAAAAATTGAGAAATCACTCGAGTAGTTCCTACGACTAGACAACAATACACTAATGAGGATATGAAGAAGATAGAAAAGAATTACAAGGCAAATAAGTTATTGGTCTGTGGAATTGAGACTGAAGAATACAACTGGATCTCTACTTGTGAGTCAGCAAAGAAGATTTAGGATTGCTTGTGTACGACTCATGAAGGTACTGAACAAGTGAAGGAGTCTAAGGTGCATATTCTCACTACTCAGTATGAAAATTTTGCCATGAAAGAAGGAGAATCTATTCATGATATGTATACTAGGTTTTCATCCATTATCAACGAACTTTGATGCTTGGGTGAACCTATTCATCCTAGCAAGCAAGTATGGAAGATCTTTAAAATTCTTTCGAAGCCAACAAGGTTGCTGCAATTACTGAGGCCAAGGACATGAAAGTGCTAAATATGGATGCCTTGATTGGTAACGTACAAACTCATGAGTTGAATAGAGAAAATGATATTGCTGAAAAAGACAATCTGTTGGTTCTGAAGGTGAACATAAGGTGAAGAATATGAAGAAGATGAAGATCAGATGACATACCTCACTAGAAGGTTTCAAAAAATTGTGAGGAAACATAGAGGCTTCAAGAAGGAGGGAAATCCTAGCAGAGCTACTACTGCTAAACTAGGGCATTTTATTAGAGATTGTCCAATACACAAGATGAAGTACAAAGATTATGCCAAGGCTGGAAGCAACAAAGACAAGTCAAGGGACCAGGTCCCTAACAAGAAAAGCAGAAAGGTTGCAGCAGATTATGTTGTGAAGAAGGCTCTTGCTATTTGGGGAAATTCCTCAAGTGAGTCAGAGGAATCTAAGCACCCAAAGGATGCTTTCTTGATGGCTATTAAGGAAGATCATGAGATCTTCAATCAAATGTTTGCATTCAAGGAAAATTCTGAAGATGATGATGAACCTGAGAAAGAGGTAACGCTATCTGATTTTAAGCAAAATTTGCACATCTTTTCTATTAAGAAGTTGAGGAAGTTAGTTGTTATTCTTATTGATTCAATTATTGAGCTAACTACAGAGAATTCTCAGTTAGCTAAAGTAGAGAAACATGTTATAGATCTGGAATTAGAAAATGTAGCTCTTTGTGAAAAGTTGAATTAAGAAACAAAAGGTTATCAAAAAGAGAAAGAAAAGTCTAGTAACTTGCATCTTGAGATTGAAGCTGGACTGAATGATACTGAAACAAAATTGGATATGGCACTAGAAAGGAATATTCAGTTAGAAAGGGACCTGGTCCGAGTCAAAGTAGAGTTATCCAAATCACTCAAATGGACTACTTATTCTAAAATGCTAGATACTCTGACTCATCAAGGAGACAATAGTAAGAAAGGTATATCTCATACCACTCACAGCAAAAATGTCTCAAATTTGTTGTTGTGTACTCACTGTTGAAGGGATGATCATCTAAATACTAACTATTCTGCAATGAAAAATTCTGAAGAATGTTAAGCTGAAGAAAGTGGTGCTACCCTCTTGAATAAGAAAAGTGTTAAGTTTCCCCTTATCTTCTTATTGGGAACTCATATTAAAATGGGTTCCTAAGACTAACAAATGATCTCTTACAGGTAAGTAAAGGAAGAAACAACCAATGCTGGTACATGGACACTGTTGCTTACAGTATATAACTAAAAATGTTAAAGCTTCTTTCACTCAAAGCACTTTAAGGTGGAAGTGTTTCTTTTGGAAATGGCAAAAAAAAGGTTACATTCTTGGTATTAGAAGGATTGGAAAATCTCTAGAACACTCAATAGAAAATATCTATTATGTTAATGGACTGAAGTTCAGTTTGTTGAGTGTATCTCAAATCATTGACAAGGGCAATAAAGTAAAAAGTTTCTTAGAAAATTGTATTGTCACTAATCTTCTTTCACAAAAAGTGTTTCTTATGGCAAAAAGGGTAAAGAATATGTACGTGGCTGATCTGGATTCTATACATAAAAATGACCTTACATGTCTTAGTGCTCAAAGTGGGAATGCATAACTTTAGCACAAAATACTTGGTCATGTTCATTTCTTATTGCTCAACAAACTTGACGCAAGGGACCTGGTCTGTGGGCAACAAAAAGTGAAGTTTGTATAAGATAAAGTTTGTGAGGCATATGTCAAAGGAAAGTAGACTAGATCCACATTCAAACAAGAAAAGCAGATCAGTACTACCAGACCAGTGGAGTTGATTCATATACATCTATATGGGCCAGTGAAGATTCAAAATAGAGAAGAAAAGAAGTACATTTTGGTAGTCGTAGTTAATTATTCAAGGTTAACTTGAACTATGTTCTTGAGGTCTAAGGATGAAACCTATGGTGTATTTGTAATCTTTGCTAAGATGATACAAATTAAGTTGAACTATAAGATAGCAGGGATCAGGTCCGACCATGGAGTTGAGTTTGAAAATGTAAAGATGGATATCTTCTGTGTAGAAAATGGAATCTATCATAATCTCTCAACTCAGAACTCCTCAGCTAAATGGGGTAGTAGAAAGGAAGAATAGAATCTTGATGGATATTGCCAGAACAATGTTGATAGATTCTGGACTTCCTAAGAATTTTTGGGCAGAAGTTATCAATATTGTATGTTATGTGATAAATAGATGTTTGATCAGGTCTATTCTCAACAAAACATCTTATGAGTTTTTCAACAACATGAAGCCTACAGTGAGTTACTTGAAAGCTTTTCTTTGCAAACATTTTATTCTCAAAATGGCAAGAACGATTTGGGCAAGTTTGATGCAAGAAGTGATAAGGTGCATTTGTTGATTACTCAAATTCCAACAAGGCTTGTAGAGTTTTCAACAAAAAGACAGTGTATTGAAGAAAGTGTCCATGTGATCTTTGATGAGTCTGGTGAACTTGAAAAATTAAAGGATCAAGATGATGCTGAATTTGAAGAACTATTGCAGTTTCATAGGGATAGTGTCAATCCCGATCAAAATGGTGAAGGCAACTTGGAGCAGATTTTGATGGTTCAAGTGATGCAGGTGTTCCTGATATGGCACTTGGTCTTGAACCAATTGCTGATGACGAATAAGGCATTGATGATCAACCTAAAAATGCAAATGATGGAGAAGTCTGTGCTAAAAATGAGAAAGATAGTTAGGCTCCCAAAACATCTTTATGGAGACTCAGATCTGCTCATTCTTTGAATAATGTCGTATCACCTTTGGACTCTGCAATTCAAACTAGATCCAAGATAAGGAACATGGTCGCATTTTCAGCCTTTGTCTCCTCTATTAAGCCTAAAAATATGAAGGAGGATCTAAAAGATACTGATCGGATGAGTTACATACAAGAAAAGTTTCACCAGTTTGAAAGAAGTAAAGTGTGGCACCTGGTCCCTAAGCCATTTGATAGAACAATCATTGGAACTAAACGGGTCTTTAGGAACAAGCTGGATGAACATGGTGATATTGTTCGAAAAAGTCAAGACTGGTGGTTCAAAGCTACAACCAGGAAGAAGAAATTGATTATGATGAGACATTTTCTCCTATTGCAAGAATGGAAGCCATCAGAATTCTTATAACCTTTGCAACATTTACGAGTTTCAAGATCTATTAAATGAATGTCAAGAGTGTTTTCTTGAATGGCTATCTAAAGGAGGAAGTATTTGTCAAACACCCTTCTAGATTTGAATATATTGACCATCCCAGCTGTGTGTTCAAACTGGACAAGGCATTGTATGACTTGAAACAGACACCTAGAGCATGGTTTGAGAGGTTGTCTAAGTTTCTTCTAGAGAATGGTTTCAAAAGAGTCAAAATAGACATCACATTGTTTTTTAAGACAAGAGGAAGAGACCTACTCATCATACAAGTCTATGTTAATGATATCAACTTTGGTTCTACTTCAAAGTCTGTGTGTGGTAAATTCTCAAAGTTGATGGGGAGTGAATTTGAAATGAGCATGATGGGTGAATTGATTTTTTTTTGGGTTTGCAAATTAAACAAAATCCCGAAGGAACCTCAATTAGCCAAGAAAAATACATCAAAGAGTTGTTGAAGAAATTTCAAATAGAGGATACAAAGCCTATAGACACTCTTATAGGAAAAAACTCAAGCTAGATGTTGATAAAACTGGTCCCTGTGTTAATGAGACTATGTACAGGGGTATCATAGGATCATTACTATATTTGACTGCAATGAGACCATACATTTGTATTTAGTGTTGGAATGTGTACAAGGTTCCAATCAAAGCCAAAGGAGTCCCATTTGAAGGCAGCTAAAAGAATCTTAAGTTACTTGAAGAAAACATGGGACCTAGTCCTATACGATCCTATAGGTGATTCTTTTGAGTTGATTGGTTATGCTAATGTTGATTATGTTGGATATCAAGTAGTAGAAAGAGCACTTCTAGAATGGCTTACTTCATTGGATCATGTATTGTGTCTTGGGGGACGAAGAAACAAAATTTTGTTGCTCTTTTAACTGCTAAAGCTGAGTGTGTAGCAACTGTCTCTTGGTATGCCCAATTATTATGAATAAAACAGCAACTAAACGATTTTGTGTCATCACACACATTATTCCATTGTTATGTGACAACACAAGTGCTTTGAATATGACAAAGAATCTAGTTCATCACAAAAGGACCAGGCACGTTGGTGTGAGACACCATTTTCTTAGGGACAATGTTGAAAAAGGGAATATCTGTATACAATTTTGCAAAACTAAAGATCAAATTGCAGATATTTTCACAAAGTCTTTGAGTAGGAATTAATTTGAGAAGAACATATTGAAGCCAGGGGTGCTGAAGATGGAGTGAATTCTTAGTTTTTCAGGCAAACCAACTTCCTTATGGCTATGATTAGAAGGGCAAGCATTATTTTATTTTTGTGATGCTTGTTATGGTAAGGACAACTTTTTTACCTTCTAGCAGGTATACACTTATAGTGATTTAATCAAGATAACTAAAGTTGAAAATAGATTTGAGCATAACATCTGAAACTTTAGAGGGACCTGCTCCATTCTCAAAAGGTTAGCATTTTGTTTATTACTTTGTATTTGTATTTGAGAACCATAGGTACTGTTCTGTCTCAGTCTTGTGTTAGCTGATAGCTATGCCATCATTCTTAAAAGTTGAATCACCTTTTCTCACCTGCCAAGCTTTTTATCTTCTCATACTTTTCCCTTTGCCGAAAAGAAAGACTTCATAGAACCCTTTAAATCTCTGTTCTCTCCTTAAAGACTTTCTAAAACCCTATCTCTCCTCCCAAAATCCTTGTAAAACTAGCTCTCAAAAATAAAATGTCTCAAACTTCCAATACTACCCAAAAAATTCTTGATGCATTAAGTGAGATAGAATCATCAAGAGGTCTTGCTAGTGAGAGACCTGCTCGTACTACCAAAACCTCTATAGTTCAATTCTGTGAGAAAACCCTTGTTTCTTCACCAAAATCTTCCCCAAACCCTTACTCCGAGGGACCTTCTAAAATTCCTATTGTCCCAGATCTCAACACCATTGAGAACCTGTTTTTCCTTGAATTTGTTTAACCCATCCTTTCTTGGGAAGATAAAATAGCTTGTCCTCAACCTCAAATAAGTTCCTCCTCCATTCTACCTTCTGATCTTGTTGTGGAGGGTGAGCTTCCTGAAGATAAAAGGGGAGAGTCTAATAGTTTAGAAAAAGGTGAGGATCTTTTGGGAAGAAGCTTGCCAGAAATGAAGGAAGGATTTAAACACTTATTATACTGAAGAAGGAGTTGAAATAGCTTAAAATCTGAAAGTTTATCTCATTCCAAAAATTGTTACGCCTCAAGAAACTTTTTCTATGATAGACACTGTGTTGGAGGATGATGAAAAGGACAATCTTTCATTGTCTTAGAACATCATGAGAAGAATGTTGCCTACTTCAAATAAAGGAAATGAGAAAGAAATCCATGAAACAGTACCAAAGAAGAAATTGTATCTTACTAGAGGAACGACAAAGAAACAAATGAGTGATGCTATGAAAGAAAACAAAGTTTGTACCTCTATGGGTAGAAAATTAAAGAAGGTAAAAGTTGTGAAGGACTAGGTCCACAAAGCTGAAGTGGTTCATTTATCTAAAGATGCTAGTGAGAACAAACGAAAGGTGAGAGTGTTTATGACATGGAAGTGAAACGAACGAGGAAAGGAGCAGTTGAGGAACCACTCCACAAATCTGATGAGGGACCTAGTTCAAAAGGAAAGAAAGAGAAGATTAAGATAGAATGATAAGAGAAAAGAGGGTGGAAATTTTGAAAACTCAAAAGGTTCTTAGTGGAAGGGTATTTGACCCTAAAGTGTCACCAAAGCCTGGAATGTGTGATCTTGTTGATGCAGTTGAACTAAAATCATAGACTCACTTGTTTCTTGGTTATGTCCAAATTTTGCATGAATCAAAAGTGAGATAATTCTACTGCAATGCAATTGTTGAAGATGATGAAACTTTGACTACTAAAATTGGTGAAAGAAAATTGCACTTCAAAGAGAATGTTTTAGGAGAAGTTTTGAAAGTGACCTTGGAAGGGATCAGGTCAGTAGTTGGAAAGACCTGTTCCAAGCACTTCATGGAGGCCTATGGAAAATGCCAAAGTTCAACACTACTGGTGTTCCAAAGAAATTTATGAAGGGAGGATATCAGTTGTCCTTTGAGTTTGTGAACAAAGTCATTCTTCTCCCATCAAATAAAAGGACAGTGACTTCTGCTAATGATTTGTTTGTGATGGAAAATCTAAGCAAGTTTGAACCTATAAACCTACCAACAATTATTTTGGAGCATATGTGCAAGATTTTGGTTGTGAAGTATGGAAAACACAGTTTGGGGTGTGGATTTTTTTTACTAAAATGTTTCAAATAGACCTTCTCTTCAAATATTCTTGTGGAAGGTGCGTGTGTGGAAGGGAAGACAATGTATTAGAGTAGGATGTCTGAATTGTTAGCTGAACAAAAGAGACTAAAATAAGAAGTTGAAAACATGACTTCTCTTCTGAGCTAAAAAAAATGCAAAGATAGCCTTACTGAAGGCTAAGTTGGATCAAGTTCATTCTTGACTAAGCACTTCTTGATATTGTTTAGTATAAATTTCATATTAATTTATACTTTTTTCATGTGATATTCCCTTTTCTTCCATTTTGTTATATTTTTCCTTTTTTGTTGAGTCTTGGACTAGTATAGGCCTTTAGAGACCTTAGTTTAGGCATTGTGATCATCTCTGGTATGATTTAGAATGATTATCCTTTTTAGGGGTTATGTGAGTGACTTTAGATTGAGTGTGAGCCTTAGATGCTTCAGTATGAATTTTATTGCTCCCGTAGTTGGTCTGGTTTCTGGTAAGACTTGTGTTTAGGTAGTGTACTTGTGTTAGTTCCTGAGGTTTGAGAGTCTTGTTGTGGCCATAGGTATGATTTAGCTTGCTCATTTTTTGATTGGGGATTACAAATTTGGTGTAGGTGATGATACTAGAAATATCCCCCCCCCCCCCCGGCGGCTTGATTTTAGATGCCAGAGACTCCTTAATAACATGCTTGGCTACATGATTGTGATATTTTATTAGATTATAATTATTCTATATTGTTAGTCTTTAGGGCTTGTCTGAGGAGTAGCTGGCTCTTAGGTAAGTTCTCTTAGCCTTCATATCTATAGTGGCAGTGACTTGATTTCATACTATTGATATGGAATTGGTTTAAACTACATTTATTGGTCGTTTGGTACAAAAATGAATAACGCAAGGATTAGTAATGCAGGGATTATTTTTTATCAAGTGTTTGGTACAGTGCTTCCTATCTAATCTTGTGTTTGGTTTAAAACTCTACAAAAATCTCCTTTCCAATTACACCCTTGAATTATTATGAAATTTTCTATTTCATGTAATTAGATCAAAATAGATTATTTTTTTGTGGCTTCTAACTAGTTAGGAGAATAATAATTTTGTCATCATATTTGCTATGTTCTCACTTGAATTATTTGAGAATAAATAATTGTGATATTAATAAATTCATCGCTAATAAAATGCCAATTTTTATTTTAATAAAGATAGACTATTTATTGTTAAAATCAAAAAGATGGTAAACAATTGTAAAATAAACAATCTATATTTACACATGAAAATTTGAAAGTTGTAATTTTAATATAGTGTTTATATCTTATAAGGTTACTCAACTTTGAGAATATATCTAACATTATTGGACTTTGTTTTATATCAATAAAATCACTCAACTAAATTAATTATAAAAAAATAAAATTGACATGACAAAATATTTTTTGTCTATTATGTAAATATGAAACCACAAATAAATAAAATTTAAAAATTTGACATGGTAAATTTATTTATTTTTATACTATGAAAATATGAACCTGCAAATAAATGAATTTTGTAAGATAATTTATTTAAATACATTTACTAGTACAAAACTACAAATATAAAACATAAAATCAAGAAAAACAAAGTGTAAAAAAATTGAGGAATATTTTTCTCTTTTATATATAATCCCATGGTATTAAATTCAAGATATTAGCTAATACCATCATATGGGAGGTATTAGTTAATATCATGTATGTGGTATTAACTAATACATGGATTAGTTAATACATGGGTCCAATTCTACCAAACATAGTATTAACTAATACATTCCCCTAATCCCTCCTACCAAACGGCTCCTTAATGGGAGTGATGCCACCCATCACATGATTTCTGGAATTTGATATATATGAGGCATGCATCAAGAACATGCTCTTTTCAACTTGAGATGGTGGAGGTATCTGGGATGACCTAGAATATTATGATTTGACTAGCCAGTACGTCCACGTGTTTTCTACATTGTTAGAAGTACTATTATTCCTCCAGTATCACTGATGGAGATTATGATGATGATAAGTCTTTGTTCGGGCTCAAGTAGCATATACGAGTTATCTACGCCCCCATGGAACTTCTATGTCGTGAGTATCATTGCATTAGGTGGAGGTGTTATACAGGTCCTATTTTGCTAGTTAGGCTGGGATAAATCGTACACACTTGTAGATACACACTGTAGAAAGGTTCATGCATTGCATTCAAATGCATCACTGTCATAGTATTTTGTATGTTGTTTGGTCCCTAGTAGTATGAACCAGTTAGGGTTCTATTTGCTAATTGTGCCGCCGGTAGTATGCACTACTAAAAATGATGAAAAAATGACAGAAGAAAAAGCAACGGGTTGTATCGCTAGTGAAAAGCGACGAAAAAAAAGATATTGTCCATCACTTTTTTTTTTATTATAAAAATCAACGGAGAGTGACTCTATGTCTATCATTTTTTGGCAGATTTTTGAATTAAAAATATTTTTAATTAATAATTAATTATTTAATAAAAATAGTGATGTCATTCGTCGCTTTTAAAAAAATAATTATTTTTAATTTTAAATAAGTGAAGCCGTCCGTCACTTATTTAAAATTTGTTTTTATAATTTTTTAAATATTTTTTTATAATTTATTTTTTTTATTTTTTTTTAATGCGAAAGACTGTATCACTTATTTCGTCTCTTTTTTGGTCAATTTTTTTTAGATGGAGTGATGAACTTTGCGACATTGTCCGTAGCTCCGCCTTAAAAATCAACACCAACAATCTCTTTTTTTCTTCCACTTTTCTCACTCTTCATTTCTTCACTCTCTCTCTCTAAACCCTCCCCAACCCATCCTTATTTTTCCTGGCACCCTAACTTCACCGACCTCCGCTGCCGTCCGACTACCATCGTCGTCTCGATCCATCCATCCCCCCCTCTCAGCAGCTTTCTCTTCCATTTTAATTCTATTTTAATATTGTTTAGTTAGTTTTTTCTTCTCTATAATTTTAGATTTTTGTGATTTGTTAGTTAGTTTATTTCACTTAGTTTGTTGATATTATGATATTAAAATACTTAGTTTGTGTATTTGATTGTGAATATGTGAATGAAATTGTAGTTTTGATTTATAGCTATACTTTGAATTTTCATTTTTAAAATCATATTTATGAATTGGGTATTTTTGTGTTGGAATTCAAGTTTTATGAAGTTACAATGTTATTAACATAGTTAATGCATATATTTTGTGTGAAGTAGTGAATGAATATTTTATGGTTTTAAATTGAATTGGAGTTTTTTTTTAACATGATTGTAAAGTAGGCATTTTTTTAGTTAGAATTGAAGTGTTATTGAAGTTAGAATGTTATTAACATAGATATTTAATTGTGAATTAGTGAATAAAGGTTTTAGGGCTTTAATTTAAATTGGAATTTTTTAAATTAGATTGTGAATTGAGTGTTTTTGGGTTGGAATTGAAGTGTTATTGAAGTTAGAAATGTTATAAATATAGTTAGTTTATATATTTAATTGTGAATTGGTGAATGAGAACTTTAGGATTTTAGTTTGAATTTGATTTTTTGAATTAGGTAGATTGTGAATTGGGTGTTTTTTTTTTAGTTGGAATTGAAGTGTTTTTAAAGTTAAAAATTAGAACTATGTGTGAAGTGATTAGAAGTTAGAAGTTGGAAATCTGAAATTTTTGAACGTAGAAACTTAATCATAACTTGTATTGATCAACTTAGATCTTTGAACTTGAACTTTAGAAATTTTTAAGTTAACATGATTTTAGAACTTTAGATGCCTAAGAATTAAATTATAGTCTTTAAAAACTAATTAAGCCTAAACTTTAGAAATGTTGAATTATTGTAGGATATATATACTTTAAGTTCAATTGTAGGATATATAAAATTTAAGTTATGAACTTTGAACTTGAATTTATAACTTCAACTTTATGAATTTTTAAATTGAACTTTAGAATATTTTTAGTTTGAACTTAGATTTTACAATATGAATTTTAGAATTTTTTAAATAAGTATTTAAAAATTATTTTGGTTAGTAAAAATTCTCAATTTTAAATACTTGAACTTTAATTATATTTGGAATTTGAAAGCTTATACTTTAATTGTACTTGAAATTTTGGATTCCAATATTCACCGCCGCCATGCCCACTGCCACCAACCCCTTCATCTCCGGTCCTAATTGAAAAAAGTTGAGGTATTTTTTCCTCCAAAATTATAATTATTATGTATATATATTAGATTTTTGTATTCAATATATAATACTTACATTTTGGTTATGGCTAGTTTGATTTCTTAGGATATGTTTGAATTTTTAGAGTATGCTTTAGTAATAATAGATTTTTTTAGCATAAGTGATAACGCTAGTTGATCCTATTGATGACAAAATTGATTTTCTTGTAAAATCGATTTATTTTCATCTACTGTTGACACTTAGTTTTTTAGTTTGGTGATACTGGCTTTGTTTAGGATAAGTGACAATACTAGTTGATCCTATTGATGACAAAATTGATTTTCTTGCAAAATCAATTTGTGTCCATCTAATGTTGACACTTAGTTTTTTAATTTGGTGAGAATGTCTTTGTTTAGTATAAGTGACAATACTAGTTGATTTTATTGATGACAAAATTGATTTTCTTGCAAAATCGATTTGTGTCCATCTAGTGTTGACACTTAGATTTTTAACTTGATTATAATGGATTTGTTTAGCAAAAGTGATAACACTAGTTGAGTGGTTTGACCCATCACATAGAGGCACAAGGATGGACCAACAACATAATACAATTGAAGTTAAGCACACCAGACAATATGAAAGTTATGATCTTTTTATCATTTCCCAAAATGCTAACCAAGTTTATTACGCTCCATATCTATTGCCTATAGGAAGAATTGAAATTGAGAATGTATTAGATGTGACATATCAAAATGATGTTGTACTTGTTCAACAATAAGTTGATGTTGAGTTGGAAACCATACTAGAACATCCTCAACACATACTATAAGAGGTTTTTGATGATGAGCTAATAATGTCAAATGTTGAGAAAGAAGTATATGAGGAAAATGAATCATTAGAGGGGGAGAAATTAGAGGATAATGAATATGAAAAAACTGAGGAGAAGGAATAGAAGGATGACGAAAATGAAACAAGCAAGAAGGAATAGAGTGGTAGATTATAGTTAATTTATTTTACTAATACTAAATTTATTTAATTTATATTTTTTTATATATTGTATTCATGTTACTTTACATACAGATGTCATCGGGTGATGGTAATAGATCTTGAGATCATCATGGGGTTATCCATTCTGATAGGACTAAAAAGAAGAAGTCTGGGAGACCTATTGATCCTAAGGATATCTCAGGACATATTTTTTCAGCACCGGATATTTAGCACCATCCAACTAGTGCTACACATATTCATGTTGTAATTGTTTGGACTATGGATCCTTTAGTTTACCATAGTCAGTTTCGCCAACCATGTGGTGCTTTTTCTTCTTCATTGATTAAATTTCCTTCATATGACTAGATCTACCAATAACCTACAAAGGTTTATCCTCGATCCTAGAGATTATCATCTTTGTCTACTCCATCTCCTATATTTTCATATCTTACATCTTAGTCTCCTCATTTGTCTATCATGAGATGTAGAGGTTCTAATGCAGAGACTATGCGTCTCACTTGACTCAGCATTATATACATCCTTCACCATCAACTTCACTTTCTTTTTCTGTTGCACCCGAAGCAACATCGGATGTGCCTGAGTTAACTGCTGGGAGGAGGGACAAACTTGAGAGAGTCATGATTGAGCCTGATGGATCATCGTAAGTTTATTTTTTTTATTAATTTATTTTTACTATATTAATAAATTATACATCAGCTAACATGTTTATTATGTGTCCTGCTGGTGACATCCTTCGAAGGAGACTTTGAGGGATCTATAAGAGAGTGTTAGGAGATTATATATTGAGACTTATCACTCTTCGTAGGATATTTCAAATAGTATCCCCCAGACAATGTTTAATGAATTCAAGGTGTGTATATATATAATTAGTTAATATTTTTTTATATTATTTGCTTAACTTATTTTTTAATGTTTTTTACTTTTTTCAAGACTTTATGTGCCTAGAAGTCAAGGTACAATATGATCATTATGACCACTTTTGAGAGAAAGGTTAGTGTCAGACTATCCAGTTGGCTAAATAAAGTAAGAGATGATTAAAGACCTGCTAGTTGGATGCAGCGTAATATATTTGAAGAATTATGTCGGTATTGAGATATTGATGAATTCAAGGATTTGTCCAACCAAGCTAAAAAGCAACCTAAAGGATGACTCATTGTATGTTGGAGGTGAAAACAATAATGATACGATTATGAGAAAGATGATAAAAAATTTAAATTTAATGTTTAAATTCACACTCTTAAATAAATTATTTAATTTGACAAAAATATGATTTTATTAATTGTATTTTAATTCATAGAAAAAATAATTAGGGCGTACTCCCTTCTGTCATGATGTTTTTAAAAAGACTCATATCAAGAAAAAGACAATTGAATCGGATCTGAATGAATAGATGGAGGAAAGGGCCGAACGAGCCTATGTAAATTATTTAACATAATATATA
>JBCEWC010010775.1:0-17331 GCA_038996855.1 Solanum aculeatissimum
GGAGAGTTTGAATGGATGAATGAGGGTTTGGGGAATGTTTTAGGGATTTAGGAGACCTTAGGGTACCAAAAAGGGGCCCAGGAAAATTTTAAATCACGAAAATACCATTAATAAAATGCAAATTTCTGAGACTAAGCAGAGTCAAATAGAATCTACAGTGTCGTCTAACAGTGAACGGCCCGTCAAGCCGTCCATCAAACAATACTTAGACAAATTTTTCAGCGTGAACTCTCGGAGGACTTTCTGTAACACTTCACGAACCACTTGACAGACCGTATAAGGTGTAACTGGTCATTTGAGGTCCCGTAAAACCATACTTAGTCCCCTAAAACATTTCCAAGGCTTGTCCTAGCCACTGTCCAACTTAACGGGACAGTGGACGACCCGTTCAAGCTCAAACGAGCCATTCAAGGCTTCGTTGGTTTAGACTTGGCTTAGGGGTGGTTCCAGGACACCCCTAGCTCACTGGAAAACTTGAATACACCATAGACGATCTGTGCAAAGTTTCACAGCTCGTGACCCTGTCCTTGGCCACTTTTCTGAGCCTATCTCTAGTGGCTTCTGAATTTTAGACAGTCTCACTGTTTGGGTCATATCTCCCACATCTGAACTCCAAATTGAGTCAAACCAGTTGTGCTGCAAAGATAACTCAAATATCTTCAATTGTTTATGTATCAGCCCACATGGTTCATCCCACATCAAATTTTATGACTGAAGTACACTGCCGAAACTGTCCCTCTAGGCCACCAACTAGCCCAATTTGCATTCGGACACTTAAACACAACCTGTGGCTTCCAAAACTCACCATGGCTTGTAGTAAATCTTATAATTTCAATAATAAGTAGATTTCAAAAAATTTTGAGTTGTTACATTTGGTACCTTGATTTGTTGTCTGTTCTCGATATTGATGGGCTTAGAACGGTGATCATGAGTGAGGCTCACTCTTATTATTCTATACATCTGGGATCCACCAAGATGTATCATAACTTGAGAGAGGTATATTAGTGGCATGGTATGAAAAGAGACATAGCCAAGTTCGTGTTCGAGTGCCCTAGTTATCAACAGGTGAAGGTAGAGCATCAAAGGCCCGGTGGTTTAACTCAAGATATTAAGATTCCCACTTGGAAGTGGGAAGATATAAATATGGATTTTATGGTTAGCTTACCCCATACCCGCAAGCAATTTGATTCTATATGGGTTATTATTTATCGAATAACCAAGTCGGCTCATGTTTTGCTGGTCAAGACTACTTACAATGCTAAAGATTATGCTAAGTTGTGTATCCAAGAATTGGTGAGGTTTCATGGTGTGTCTATGTCTATCATATCGGATCGTGGTGCTCAATTTACTTTTCATTTTTGGAGGTTATTTCAAAGAGTCCTTGGTACTAAGGTGAAGTTGAGTACTGCTTTCATCCTCAAACCGATGGAAAAGCTGAGAGAAAAATTCAAACTTTGGAGGATATGTTAAGGGCTTGTTTGTTGGAATTCAAAGGAAATTGGTATGATCACCTACCGCTCATTGAGTTTGCTTATAATAATAGTTTCCACGCTAGTATCAGGATGACACTATTTGAGGTTTTTTATGGAAGAAGGTGTAGGTCTCCGATTGGATGGTTTGAATTAGGAGAGATGGCCTTGATTGGCCCGGATTTGGTAATTGATGCTATGAAGAAGGTGAAGTTAATTCGGGAAAGGTTGAAGGTGGCTAAAAGTAGGAAAAAGTCTTGTTCAGATGTTAGAAAGAGAGACCTTGAGTTCCTTGTGGGTGATTGGGTGTTTGTGAAAGTCTCACCTTTGAAGGGTATGATCTGTATTGGCAAGAAGGGCAAGCTTAGCCCCTAGTATGTTGGCCCTTATGAGGTTGTTGAGCGGATTGGCAATATGGCTTATAGATTGGACTTGACTCCAAATATGGTTTCTATTCACCCGGTCTTCCATGTATCCATGTTTAGGAAATTGATTGGTGATCCTAGTGCAATTATGCCTTTGGAAGGTGTTGGTATGGAGGATAATTTGACTTATGAAGAGATGCCAATTGAGATCTTGGATAGGCAAGTGAAAAGGCTTTGCAATAAGGATGTGGCTTCGGTAAAGGTTCTTTGAAGGAATCAACATGTGGAGAGTGCTATGTGGGAAGTAGTGTTGGACATGAGGAAGTGATATCCCCATCTTTTCTAATCTACTCAAACCTAAGGTACTAGGTTCTTCTTATTCTAAATGGTCCTAATTCCTTCAATTCTTGGGTCTCATGACATGACATGCATACATGTACACGAAAGTGATTTTTTTTTTTAAGTCTTGAATGGTTTGAAAATGAATTATCAAGAGTCTTAATGACTTTTAATTTTCAAGAAATGGTCTATGCATTATGTTTACTTGTTAAGATGTTTCTTGTTTAAATCTAGCCTTTCAAGCCCTATTCTAGCCCATTCGAGGACGAATGTTCCCAAGGGGGAGATGATGTACGACCCGGACTTTTAAGAAACTTATCTATGCTTAAGTCACTGCTTTCCAGCTCTTCTTAAGTGGTTTATGAATGTTTTGGGTCTCACTTGTCAAGTCTTGATCAAAGGAACTCATTCGGGTAAGTTTTGTATGAGGATTGGTGGAAGGACTGACTTTAAATGGCCATATCTCTTAGCAAAGGATAACTGGGTGGGCTATGACCTATCAAATTGAAGCTCATTGAGTGATATTTCCAACTCTACTAGTTTCACTCAATTCGAAGTTCAGATCATGAAGCTATGACCATTTTTGTAAAGGTTTCTTGTGCAGAGAAATTTTTGGAAAGGCATGGCACCATAGGACCCTATACGGGTCGTGAGGGCTTGTACGGTCCGTGTGGGGATCTTGTGGTCCTTAATATAAGATGTAACAAAGTATTTTGTGAAGGTCTTGACCCAAGGATTAGTTCTAAGTATAAGGATAGCGTTTCAGAACTAGCGTCAACGAGACGGAAACCCTCACAAGTCGTTTGAGCCTTGACGGGTCATGTGGCTTCATGGTGACAAAGCTTGGTTGGAAATTGGCCAAGTGAGGTACCATGGACCAGTTCACGATCCATGTGAGGCCTCACGGTCCGTGTAGCCTCCCGCTTGGTCTACCTTGTGTTGGTTGAGATCACATCCCCGCTATGACTATGATACTTTTGCATTCATGCATCATGGATTTCACGGCATATCGATAGTATGTTCTTTCTTGTATATTTCCTTATATATACGTGCCTTGTCATATTGCATTGAAAGGTGAACTTTACTATGTATATATGTATTGCATGCCCTCATACTATTAGTGCATTATATGTACTAACACATATTCTTTTGTCTACATAATCTAACCATGTAGGGACCGGAGACCATATCTATCCACCTTTGGATAGTTAGCTTGGTGATCTTGGATTGTTGTTAGTGGTGAGCCCTTTATTCCAAGGCAAGACCCACCATCCTCTACCCTATGTTACGTTATTTTTTTTCTATCTTATGACTTGAGGGTGATCCCGAGACATGTCGTGGCCCCCGCCTTATCTTATGTAGAGGCATTGTTGGACATATCGAATTCTATTGTACACTCATATTATATGCTTGTTTGAGATGTTGTGGCTATATATTATGCTTTGCCTATGATTATGTTATGTTTGTAATGATGATGAAAGTCCTAAGCCCCATCTTATCCCCATAGCGTGAGTCATACTTACCCGACCCTTAGTTCTTACGTGTTATGTGAATTCATGCAGCTCCCTACCCGTATGACATCCTCATAGCTTGAGTCCAAAGTCTCGTAACCCTTAGAATTATGTGTTTTACGTGTTATTTATGCGCTTCTGAACCCATGATGTGTAAATGTATGCTTCGAGGCTAGTTTGAGAACCCTCGTGTTCTCATTCGTCATGTCACTCTTAGGCCCTAAGCTCATGTCGTGACAATTCCTCTTCCAAGTTCAAAAAAAGATAATATTTGTATTCTAACGGTGATCAAGCATTGCAATAGTAAAATCAAGACAAGAATTTAGCAACTCCTAATTTGATTCTCAAAGTTTAAATATTTAATAATCATTCAAGAAATTAAAAGATGAAAAAAAAGGAAAGTAAGAACCCTAGAAAATGAATTTTAAAAAATAATAATAATTTACGGAAAGATCAAAATAAATATTGTTTAAAATCACTGACTTGTTGCAACATTCTAAACTCTTAACGATTGGTTGTCTTGCTGAATACTCGTAAGAAACTTGAGCACTACTATTGGAGAAAAAAATCATCCGGAAACAAGGAGTTCATTTAAATGGTTGAATCTCACTTTTCTTGAAAATAAATTCGTTTATTAGCAAAATAAACAAGTGCCCTCTCTCCATTTGGAAAAGGCATTTCAATTTTGCTATTGTCAACATACAAATACTATGATCGAACATGATTTCTTGCATCTCATTTGTGTAGTGTGTAGACTTCATAAACAGAAATTCCATGGTTCAGTAAGATCAGTTAAGTCCCAGCTCAATCATACAATCCTTCCTGTTCCCAAACATCAACAAGAAAGTCTACCATTTCCTGAAAATTTAAATGTATAGAATCAACAAGTAGCAATGATAAAACTAACCATGCTAGTAGTTCAGCAAGACTCACCGATAAAGGGATTGGCTGAGGGAAAGGCTTGTTTGTGCCCAGCAAAGTTTCGTAACTAGCATCAAAGCTGAAATCCATGATGGTAGAAGAATACACTCATCTAGTACATATTCACACTTTTATGGGAAGTAAATGCTCTGAAACCAGTAGCTCTCAAACCTACTCATTGAAATCAATTGTTTTAAGGATTATGGAACAGGAAGATGCTTACCTTAAGGTAGATTCCCGAGCTGCAGTACGCTTCTGAGGTGTTCTATTTCCAATCCATTCTTGCCTAGTTTTACTCCAAAGAATAAGACCTGCTCCAGGCAATATTTGATTAAGCATACTAAAACACATGAGAGCAGTACAGTACAGATAAGCTAAGTTGAAAGAGTATAGCATCCTGCTTCGAAAGCTAATTTCTCAGATGCTAGTTTCTCCGATTATTGCACCAAGATCAATGCATCTCTAAATGGACAATAAGACAAATCTAAAAGAATGAACAGTACATAGATTGGGTTTTGTCCCGCATAAAGTGTTAATGAAATTTTCATAAGTAGACAATCTTGATTAAATAGACATGTGACTGCAATTGCAGGGACTACTTAAGCCAACCGAGGCACTACAAAATTTACCAGATAATTTCTTTTCTTTCATTATTTTTTTGACGGAGCTTCAAAGAAATTACAGCTACAGATCATTTCTAGGTTTGATATCTTCGATCACAAGTTAATTTCTTGCATTTGGCGGAATATTAACATACTGAGACTTGGATATCCCCAAGGAAGGTTAGGATTAGTAAGTATTCCCATGATAGCCAATGAAAGTAATGGGAGTGAAATATGCACTTACCATGATTTACAAATTCAGTTTTGTTGTTTGTTGTGCTGGAACTACTGTGAGCATCAAGGCCCTGATTTGAAGTACTAATTGATGAGCCACTTCGCTGTGAAGGAAATGCACTATTCTCCATCTCACAAGCACTGCTGCTCCAAAAGTCGTCCCCTGAACCACGTTTCCTCAAGCGTTGACCCCGAGCTTTCTGTTCTTTGGATGGCCTATCCACTGAAATAACATGTGGAGGCTTTACACAGCACCCAAGACAACTTCTGCTCTGTAACAATCAGGTTTTACAACCATATATGATGATTAGCATAACCAGTTAAAAAGCCTGTGCATTGTCAGCAAGATATCAAGAAAACAAAAATCCCATAACAACATACATTCCAAATATGAGATCCACTTCATAAAAACCAGGTGTCACCCCCCCCCCCCACACACACACACACCCCACCCTGCTTCTTTCAGGGAAAGGTGAGATCTTTTACACAATGGCCCCTATACCATTGTACAATATGACGTGGCCACTCCAGGTAATAAATGATAACACTAAACAATGATTAACTAGCTCTATTCAAATAGGTAGCAAGACTACTCTTACTTGGCTTAAGCAACTTTGAGAAAGTTGAACTGCAGTTGGCAGTCTACAAATCATGGGTTGACATAATCAAGTCACTCATAAACGCATCAAAAATCAAAATTTAAGTCATACTCCACTTAGAATAGTCAAAATTCTCAAATTCAGGTAGCAAAAAGGGATAAGAAAGTCAATCTACAACCCAAAGTGTATAGCTATCAAAATTTTACTTTTTTTTTTTTTTTAAAAATCTCAAAGGCGCAATGATTATCAAGTCTCACATACGCTATCATTAGGTGTAATGGTCCATTGCTTTAAATACACAATCAAACCACAGAGTATAAGATGGATTTCCTTCTTACCTAAAGAAATTTGATTTCCTTCTGACATTAGACAGTCCAAATCCATAATCAGATCCATTGCTTTAAATTCACGCATGCCACGTGTTATTTGGTCTAACAGCACATTTGATGCGATGACAAAATATTGGAAGTGAATAAGCTGTGCTATAAAGGATGCTTCATAGATGATACAGTTTAGCTACCTCAAAGTGTTTGGTTGGTGTAAGAAGTGAAGGGTGAGAAAATAAGTAAACCAGATACATTATAAGTTATTTCCCTTCTTTGATAAAAAGGAAAAAAAGGTCCACATTCGTCAACTCCTTTGAAATTAGACAGGAAGGATTGAACATCTTTTACTTCTTGTATAGTCATACTAGATAAAAGGAAGTAGATCACCAATACTCCACCCAAGATAAGTAAACGATGTGAGTTTCTTCATCCTTTACCCTTAGTCTCCCATTTTTGGAATTAAACAAAATCAATGATGGAACTATTCCGTTAAGTCTCCCATTACTGGAATTAAACAAAGTCAATGATGGAATTATTCCCCCTAGCATCGTTGAATGGGAGACTGGAGACTCCAATAAACTTGTCCCACATTGCCTGGAACATTGATAAATAAGAGATAAAAACAGATCTCTAGAGGTGGGTATCTTATGGGCCATAAATCTAGGATAACCCACAACAACATACCCAGTAGAATCCCACAAGTGAGGTCTGGGGAGGATAGAGTGTACGCCGACCTTACCACCTAAGTTGCTCGGACTCTCCAAAAATATTGCCGCCCCGTGTCGGATCCTTAAAAAATACACTGTTTTTGGAGAATCCGACACGCACCCATCGATATTTTTGACGAGTCCAAGCAACATAGCTTACCACTACCTCATAGAAGAAAGGTTGTTTCCGGAAGACCCTCAACTCAAATATATCAACCCCAAAGGAAGAAAAATAGAAGATATAGAAAAATGACAAATCTAGGATAACCCAGAGTACTCAAAATCAACTTTCAGCTAGCTTTTCAATGTGTAGGGTGTTCCCCACCATGTTGCTTAGACATATGCAGAAATGACAACATTTCCAAGTTAGAAATATACTAAAGAGAACAAAACGTCATAATAAAGAACATTAAATTTATACTTGATGAAATTCCAGATCACATACTCAAAACTCCATTGATAAACCTTAGAAAAGAATGAAGAAAAGTAGAGAGAATTTTATTATAACTGCAATCTGAAATCTGTTACAATGAGGTCCTGTAAATTAGCTTTTATAGCTTGGGTAAAATATCTAACTAGAATCTAGAAGTTTCTTGACAGCTCATAATATACAACTCATCCTTCATTCTCAACTGACTAATAGCTATATCTAACTAACTTCATCAACTAACAGAGTAAGTAATGGAATAGTAAAACAGTATCTAATGAAACAGTAATTTGTGAGTATGTTAACACACCCCCTCAAGTTGAAGGGTGCAGAATGTTAAGCACACCAAGCTTGCTTAAGAGAAGTGTTGGGCTTGCCCCAAAACCCTTAGTTAGCAAATCAGCAACTTGTTGTTGAGTATGCACATAAACAGCCTCAATCAACCAAGCTTTGATCATGTCTCTAATGAAATGGAAATCTATCTCTATATGTTTGGTTCTCCTTGGTTCTCTCATGGAAGACTGGATTGACTACTAATTGAATGGCAGATTTGCTTTCACTCAAGATGGTGATAGGCATTTTAATAGGAACTCCCAACTCAATAAACAAACCTACAAACCAAGTTACTTCAGCTGCTGCAGATGCCATGCTCCTATACTCAGCTTCAGCTGAGCTTCTAGAAATAGTCTGTTGTTTCTTAGACTTCCATGAGATTAGGGATTCTCCAAACTTGACCACATACCCTGTGATGGATCTTCTGGTGTTGGGACAAGCAGCCCAGTCTGAGTCACACCAACAAGTCAATGTGGTGGCAGGTGTGGCCTTCAACCAAATACCTTGACCAATTATGCCCTTTAAATATCTGACCACTCTAGTAGCTGCTTGCCAATGTGACTTCTTACGAGTTTGCATGAATTGACTAAAAGTTTGTACAGCATAACTAATATCTGGTCGAGTAATGATAACAAACAACTTACCAATCAATTTCTGATAAGAAGTAACAACCATGTAACATAACATCACCAGTCAAACCAACAAGTTTATCATACTCTGTTAATGTCAACTTCAAATTAGACTCCAAAGGAGTAGAGGCAGGCTTTGCACCACTAAGACATGCATCATGGATGAGTTCTAGGATATATTTCCTCTAATTCAAGATAACACCCTCACCAGACCTAAAAACTTCAATGCCCAAGAAGTACTTCAGTTAGCCTAAATCTTTGAGCTTGAATTGCTGATGTATAGCTTCCTTAGCTGCATTAATCAATTGGTCATTACTACCAGTAATAAGTAGGTCGTCAACATAGACCAGCACAATTACTATATTTATATCTTTCTTCAAAGTGAACAAAGAGTAATCATGTGCACTTTGGGTGAAACCAGTAGTCAACAAAGCAGAAGTAAGCTTTATGTTCCATTGTCGGGAAGCTTGCTTCAAGCCATACAATGACTTGAGCAATTTGCAGACTTTAACCTCTCCTGGTTGCCTAAAACCTTTAGGCACTTCCATATACACCTCCTCATCCAAATCTCCTTGAAGGAATGCATTATAGACATCCATTTGAAATAAATTCCAACACTTAGACACAACCAAAGCAATAACTCTTCTTACTGTTACCATCTTAGCAACAAGTGAAAAAGTATCATGATAATCTAAACTTTCTTCCTAACTATAACCTTTGGCTACTAACCTTGCCTTATACCTCTCCACTTCACCATTTGCTTGATATTTAATCTTGTATACCCACTTAGATCCAACTGTATGCTTACCTTGTGGTAGATCAACTACTACCCATGTTTTATTATCCTCAACAGCTTGAATTTCCAATTGCATGGCTTCAATCCATTTTGCATCTTTAGTTGCTTCCTTGAAATATCTAGGCTCCACAAAATTATCATTTTTGGTTAGACAGCTTTGATAGGTAGTGGCAACTGGCAACACTGTCGTAAGAGAGATAGTTGGCTAGAGGATATCTTGTACTACTCTGCTTCTTCCCACCAGTAGTAAAGTCTTTTATCCAGGCAGTTTGTTTAATGGTTCTAATAGGTCTTCTGAGAGGGCACTATTCAACTACTGACAATGGCACTACAGATTCCCCAACCTCTACTAAGGGCACTGTACTATCAGAGGTTAAATCAACATCTTCATTCCCAATGGATGGTAAAGTTGTTGATTGTGATGGTGGTATTAGATTGTGAGATATATGGTCAGTAGGAACCTCACAATATATCTCATCTGAGTGACATATCTCATGAATCACCTCTAAAGGAGAACCAAACAAGGAAGAAGAGGAAGGCTAAATGTCAGGCTTTGCATCAATAAAAGGAAAAACTTCTTGAAAGATCACATCGCTACTCACCAAAATCTTGTTGGATTGAATATCCAGTAATGTGTAACCCTTTTGCAGCTCTGAGTAACCAAGTAATACAGCAGGAACAGCTCTTGCTGAAAATTTGTCCCCCTTTGATAGAGTCGAGGCATGGCACAAACAGCCAATGACTCTAAAGTGTGACAACATAGGCTTCTTGAAAATAATAACTCATAAGGACTCTTGTAGTCAATGACTGGTGAAGGCAGTCTATTCATCAAGTAGACTGCAGCTTCAATACACTATCCCCAAAATTTGATTGATATTTGAGCTTGAAACCTGATGGCTCTTGCAACATTAAGAATATGTCTATGCTTCCTTTCTACTATGTCATTCTGTTGTGGTGTGTGAGGGCAACTACTCTGATGCAATATACCTATATGCTGGAACAATTCAGTGCATTGGTGATTAAAAAATTCTATGCCATTGCCCGACCTCAGAACCTTAATATGAGAACCAAATTGATTCTTGATTATTGACAGAAAAATCTTAATAGCAATAATAGTTTCAGACTTCAATTGTAACAGATAGACCCATACAAATCTACTATAGTCATCCACAATTGTTAGAAAATAACATTTCTTATCTAGAGTAGGAGTTCTGTATGGCTCCCAAAGGTCCATGTGAACAATATCAAACACCTAAAGTGCTCTAGAGTTACTAACAGGAAATGAGAGTCTAGTTTGCTTGGCTAATGGGCAAACAGGACATTTATTTAGTGCCTCACTATCACCACTACTTTGAAGCAAGCCTAGATGCCTTAAGACTTGAGAGGAAGGATGCCCAAGTCTGGAATGCCATAGCTTGACATCAGGTGTTACTGCATTTGCAACCATCCTTCTTGAATTATTGTTGTCCTCCTTCAGCTTCTTTATTCCAAACTCACTTCGAAATATGTACCATCCACCATCCTCCTTACCAATCCCTTTCACCCTGCCACTGAAGAGGTCCTGAAATACACAAAAATCTGGATAAAAAGATACAAAATAGGACAATTCCCTTGTGATCTTTGAGACCGACAACAAGTTGAACTTGAAGGCTAGTACAAACAAGACATTTTTCACAACTTCATTCTCAAAAATATAAGTTTCACCAATGTGTGTGATTTCCACCTTAGCTCCTATAGGTAAATGCACTTGATCTTTCTGTGATTTAGTCAAGTCATGAATACTTTTCAACTGGCATTTATTTGATATTACATGGTGAGAAGCACCTGGATCTACTATCCAATCCTGCGTAAAAACGTGGGACATTAGGCAAGTAGTGACACCTGACATGTTGAGAATGTTTAGTCTCCTTCACATCCTTATTCAACATGCTTAGAATATGTTTGTACTCTTCTTCAGTAAATGCCTGCCCTTTTGCAAATAGAGCATTGTTGGCTTCATGACTAGTTGATGCCAAGTGAGCGTGATCAGGTCCACTAGAGATGTTATTTGCAGTAAGTTATCCCCAAATCCACTTTGACTTGCATTACTATGGTTACCATATCCATGTCCTGCATTTTTACCAGAGTTTGAATGACCTGTTGTGCCTCTAAAATTACAATTTCCATGACCAGGCTTTTTCCTCAGCTTCCAATCCACTGGATAACCAATCAATTTGTAGCAATTTTCCTTGGTATGATAGGTAAAATGAAAAAATTCACATCTCCGTCCTTTATAATGCTCTCTTCCTTGATTTCTATTCACATTCATTGCAATTTGATCTGATTTATCGACTACAGAAGCCATATATGATTAATGTTGTATCTCATCCTCTATAATCATGACATATGCTTGATTTATAGACGGAGTTACTCCCTTCAGCAAAATTTGTCTTCGTGCCTAATCGTAAGACTCATTCAAGCCACTCAAAAACCGAATTAGCCTCATTTGAGACAAATGATCTGCATATTCCTTTGATTTTGGGCAAGTACAACAAGGTGATGGTATGACAGCATCATATTCACTCCATAATGTTTTCAGTTTAGTGAAGTAGTGAGAAACGGAATCAACACCTTGTGAAAGTGTAGTGATTTCTCGATGTAATTGATAGATACACATTCTATTTACCTTATCAAACCTTTCCTTTAAATTTATCCATACTACAAAGGCACCCGTAGCATATACAACTCCATTGAGAAGTTCTTCACTGATTGTGTTCATCAACCATGATAATACAATTGCATTACATGTTTCCCACTGCTCATGTAAATCATCTTTGTATAAACCCTTCGTGTATGCTCCTGTAACAAAACCATATTTCCTTTCCCTAATAGGGCAATTCTCATTGACCTACTCCATATCCCATAGTTTTCAGATCCTGTTAACTTGATAGGAATCAAAACTGCTCCTGTAACATCTGAGGGACCAATGTACAAAAGGTCATTTAGATCAATTTTCAAGGGCGCCATTGTTAAGTAGAAAATTGATCAGCTAGAAAAGATCTAAACTCAACTGGAAAGTAGAAAATTGATCAGCTAGGAGAGATCTAAACTCAACTGGAAAGTAGAAAATTGATCAGCTAGTAGAGATCTAAACTCAACTGCAAAGTAGAAAATTCATCAGCTAGGAGAGATCTAAACTCGACTGCTCTGATACCATGATGAAATTCCAAATCACATACTCAGAACTCCATTGATGAACCTTAGAGAAGTATGAAGGAAATAGAGAGAATTTTATTATAACTGCAATCTGAAATTTGTTACAATGAGGCCCTGTACATTAGCTTTTATAGCTTGAGGAGTAAAATATCTAACTAGATTCTAGAAGTTTCTTGACAGCTCAGAATATGCAACTCATCCTTCATTCTCAACTGACTAATAGCTATATCTAACTAACTTCATCAACTAACAGAGTAAGTAATGGAATAGTAAAACAGTAACTAATGAAACAGTAACTTGTGAATATGATAACAATACTTGACTTGAATCTTGAGTGAAGGTGTTAATAGAGAAAGAGGTAGACCTGAAATCACATAGAACGAACTTGGAAAGGCTTACAATCTCTTGGAATGAAGTAGACCAAGCCAAAAATTATGACACAATTGAAGAAAAGATCTATATAAATGATATCAACTAGTTGGGATTAAAGTTTCAAACAATTTAAATACGTGAATTTTAGGGTGACCCTCATCAAGTCAGTACTAGATGGATTGCCTACTTATATGATGAGCCTATTTCCAATCCCCAAGAGCATTGAGAAGAAAATAAATAGGCTTAGAAGATCCTTTCTTTGGCAAGGCAATAAGGAAAAAGGAGGTTACAACTTGGTGAAATGGGACACTCTCACGCTTAGCAGAAACCAAGGAGGCTTAGGAATCAAGAACCTAGTTTCCAGAACAGTTGCCTGCTCCAAAAATGGCTATGGAGATTCTGTACTGAGGATAGTGCCTTATGGAGGAGATTTATAGCAGGAAAGTATGGTATTATTAACCAGCAGACAACTGAAGAGGTTATGGGCACAATTGTTGCAGTCTCTGGAAGACCATCAGAAGACTATGGCCACTTTTCAGAAACAACATATGCATTCTTGTTGGGGATGGAATGAAGACAGAGTTTTGGAATGAAGTATGGAAAGGAGAGGACAGTTTGAGAAACAAATTCCCTCACCTATATACATTGAGTCTGCAGAAACATGATAAGGTAGCATAAATATGGAGTCAACAAGGGTGGAATCTACTGTTTACAAGAGCATTGAATGATTGAGAAATTGAGGAGGTTGCTATGCTATTAGGGGTGCTTAATAATTTTCCAGGTACTTCTCAGAGGTCTGATAAGCCAATATGGAAGATACACATCAAAGGTGTCTATACAGTGAAGTGAAGTCATGCTACTGGAAGATGAACTATAATGTCTGTCTGGCTGATAGTTGACCCTGGAAACTTCTTTGGAAGGTGAAACGTCCAGTGAAGGTCTCATGTTTGGCTTGGCTACTAATCAGGAAGGCATGTCTCACGCATGAGGCCCTACAGAAAAAAGGCATGCAAATTTGTTCAAGGTGTTTTATGTGTGAACAGGGAGCTGAAGTGAACAACCATCTATTCATACATTGCCAAATAGCTGCCAGCTTGTGGAATATGTTTTATGCATTATGGGGGTTAGTTGGGTGATGCCAAAGACTACTTTGGAGCTCCTAAACAGTTGTCCAGGAATTGGAAGCAGAGGTAAAAAGGAAGAATGGTGGAAGATCATCCCAACATGTATCTGTGGTCCATACGGAAGGAAAGAAATGCTAGGTACTTCAAAGGACAGAAAATTACTTTTCAGAGGATTAAAGCAAACTGTATTAGTCTTCTGTTTTTTTGGGGTAAACAAGATCTGGAGGGGGAGGTGGCAGAAGTAGTTGAATTCCTAGGAAACTTGTAATCTGATTACCCTTGTGGGGGTGTGCCCATCACACACTATGGGATGTAAGTTTCCAATTCATCATCTCTTTGATGATGAATTTTTTTTAATACAAAGTTATCCTTATTTCAAAAAAAAGTTAAATACATGAATTTCAGAATCTTGTTAGAAAGAAATTTTATGCCAGTAAAATATAAAGAACTTCCAGTGCTTTTTATTTAGTTTTTATATTATATTATATAATATTGAATAAAGATGAGTTTAAATGGAGAGGTATAGATTGTGTTGAAACATATAGCTAACCCAACTTGATCGAGAATTGATGTGACGTTTTTCTTGTTGTCCAATTGCCACCAACAAAGAGCATACAACCTAGAGCCTAGAAATTGTAAGATGAATGCAGAGATAACCATGAGCTTTTAAGAATCACTAAAATTTAGAAACCCTAAGTTGAGCTGAGAACAACTACACTTCAATCCCAAACTAGTAGGGATCAACATATGAATCATCAAAATCCATTTTGCTCCATCTGAGCCCTGTCATTCCAGTACCTGATAATTTGTCTTTCAAAACAAATTTGTGGTTTCTAAAAATAAATAATTGATTACTGGAAGGAGTAGGCCAGACTGAAGGAGCATGGATATAGAGGATTCCTAGAGCCGACCCCATCTAGCTTGTGTTTGATACATAGTTGTACTTGTCCAATAGTCACCCAACCTTCCAAATTTCACTTGGTAATATAGTACAAAAACATCTAATTCGACATAAGTTTATATTTTGCTTAAATCTAACATGTTCTTCACAGAATTCATCACATCAATTTTATTTCTCATTCACCGATGCTTTGGTAATATGTTATTGAGAATGGATCAGCTCATCTGCTTTGGTTTCCAATACAAGCAAGATGGACCTAAAACTAGTCCTACTAACAGGGCTTTCTTCTTTAAAAGATTGATATCAGAGGCCTCTGCTAGAAGCACCAGTTCCACCAACACCCAGTGTAAAAAATAAATCAATAATATAACTGCCTGAAGTGCTCATATTGTCCTCAATCCAATCAAAACAGAAACATAAGAGATAACCAACACGACATTATCTTAAAACTGCAACAGGCTATTGAAATCTATTTCAGTGAATCATTGCAAAAGATAAGCTTTAGCCATGAAATAGTGTAGATTGGATTTGATACTTAGACTCACATTTGACTCGCATGCTGTAAATCAATATAATCCACAAAAGCCACATTTCTTTGATAACAAACTATTTAAGGTGATCAATGGCTAATGCAATTCTTTTTAAGCCTTTGGGTAATGCAAACCTTACCATGAGGTAGAGAAGTTGTTTCCTGGAAGAAGATAATTAGCATCTGATAACTAAAAGATAAAAGGCATCAAAACTTTCTAGAAATATAAAGGGAATCCTCAATCTACTGTACACCAAATTTAGGACATAGCACAGAGACTAACTCTGGCATTGAGAAGTGTCCTCCATGTCTCCTTCAACTTTTTCATCACCTAACCAACAACGGCTCAAAAATATTCTCCAAAAACCCCAAACCAGAACACAAACGAATACTTTGAAAAAATGTTTCAATTTCAATCTTTAAACAACATTATTATACATGGCCAGAAGCAAAGCATTAGATACTGTAGCTATCAAGACAATTAAGTATAGAATATAACATTCTAGGTATAAACTTCCTCAACATAAAAAGCAAAGCATGGGGAAAAAAAAGAAACAGAAAAAGAAGCACCAACTCCTCTTCCGTTGTATTCACCATTATTGCTTGCTTAGTCTGTAAGCAAGCACCTCAGATTCCAAACCACTAAATAAAAGCCAATTATTGCCCAACAAACCAAGAAAAGCATAAAAAAATGCACAATTAACAAACTTGGCAACTTTACATTTCTAGTGTCACTTATTTACTTTGTGTATTACACAAGAAAGGTGATCTCAGTGCATACACACTCAACAAATCTACCAGGCAACCTGCTACAGCCTATAGCCACAAGCACAGATACTAGGTAAACCTCCCTGACAAGATTGAGAGTGAGATCTCCTGATTCTTATTCTAGTCTCAACCATTCGTTGTCTAAAAAATACAGAACCACCAACTTCAAAAGGGGTAAAAAAAAAGGGGGAAAAAGAATGCTTTATCCTAAAAAGATAAGAAAAAAGGATATAGAGAGAGAACCAAATTACTGACCCCATGCAAGCGAAGATACGTGAAATCCAAGAGGTTACGGATCTACAAAAGCAGCATTTAACAAGTATTACACTGTGAATAAGCAGATGGGTATTCGTCAAAGCATCGATTTGAACCTCTGGACCTCCAATACTGAAAGGAAATTCATCTCTTACCTGCAGTTTTAGCTAAAAAAAAATTGAAATTTTCTAGCAATTTACATAGGAAAAAAAAGGGATTTCGATCTCAAACATGTACAAAAAATTGTAAAAAAATCTGGTGTTGCGTTACTTACATTTTTCTTTCACCTTTCTCTGCAATTCTTTGCGCTTAAGCAGTAAACAAAAAAGAAAAAACAATTCCTTTTTTGTGTTTCTATTCTTTCCCTTTTTCTTGGTGTTATCAATAAAGCTTAGTAGAAGAAAGTCAAGAATGAAGATGGCGAAGAAAGAAGGCGCTGTGCAGTCTTGATGGACTGGTGCTGATGGACGTGGTGGGTAAATGGATGGGTCGTGGGGCCTCTCACAATTCTTATTCGGTAAAAGGACAAATTTGCCCTTTCAACTCTTTTATATTTTATATATAATTAATTAATAATTAGTATATTATATTAATTTAGGGAAAAGGGTAAAAAATGTTCTTGTACTATCAGAAAGGAGCAAAAATGTCCTCAGTTTATACTTTGAATCATTTATGTCCTTGTACTATCAGAAATGAGTCAAAAATGTCCTGATACTAATGAAAAAGGGGTAAAAAATGTCATTGATTTAGACTTTGGTCCAAAAATGTCCTTGTCAATGATACTTTGATAAAAAAATGTCATTATTATTACCAAATGGGTCAAAAATGTCCTTCTTTAAATAAATATATATATATATATATATATATATATATATTCTTTTTAAACATATTGTATTCCTAATAAAAAAAATATTTTTAAAGAATTCTTT
>JBCEWC010010776.1:0-17330 GCA_038996855.1 Solanum aculeatissimum
ATAAATATATTGTTGATTCAAAATTCATGATTCATATAAAGCATTCACCATGAATATATATGAATCTAAGTACATTCTTCATTTTTTGGCTCCTTTTTTTGGTGTTTTCTGTTCGTTACAGATTGAATATCTGTGAACATTTGAAATTTTGAAACGGATTGTTCTAAATTTTAGGGATTGCATCTACTTTCCGTTTTAAATTCTAACTAAAATTGTATACAATGAATCGGTACTTATGAATCTAGTGTAATGCAATGTATCCCAATAAACTCATTTTTAAGGGATTTTTGTAATTTTGCAAAAGGTGGGGATATATTGAAATTAGCTACCTACACTATGGGATTTGTAAAATTTAGCCATCTATATATGTATATGTACTCACTATTTAAATAAATAAAAATTAATTTTAGACCTATAATTTTAAATGTTCACAAGTTCAAATGATAAAAACCTAAAGATCAAATTGGTCAAATTCATATATTAGATCTATATTTTCGTGAAAGTGAAATTCTGGATATGCCTCTATTAAACTACCAATATTGTTGAATAAATAAAGGCACATTATAGCTTACACTTATTTATTCACTACTGATATTGTTGCACAAATAAAGATAGATTATCTTACACTTTTTTATTAGAGTACTGTATTTTTTGTACAAAAAATTATTCAAAAAAATATATTATTTATATATAATCATAAAAAATATACATATAATTTGTTGGTTCGATTCAATTATGTATTCAATCTTTTTGAACAAAATCAAATAAGAACTGATTTATTTAATTAATTTGGTTGATTTTTTTGATCTAGATCAGTTTTTACCAAAATTGTAAACTCCAAATCACATGTGAAATTTAAAATTTATGACAGTGACTATTTTCTTAAAGATGGGATCCAAAGGAGCCTATGGATATTATTTCTACTATAATATTCTCTACTAAATATTTAAAATTTTATTTTCACTGCTCAAGTAAAATTTGAAATTTTTAATTAAAAAAAAATATTTTTTAATCATTCCACGGTAAGTATTGAAGTTTGAAGTGAATGGGTGGTGTGGAACCGTTATAAGTGGGGACTTGAAGTACTGTTGGGGGATGAGAAAATGTGTACTGTAACGTACAGATGAAGTTATGAGTGTTTCGTGCTTGTCTGCCGCCATGCGCTCGACGAGAACAACTTTTCTCTTTGCCAATGTCTTGATTGACTCTACTTCACTTTTGCCATGTATTTATCCTAATTCTTATTAAAAGGCATTTTGTTTCTCTTTTTGGAAAATAACCTAGAAATTATACATTAGCAAGAGACAAGAAATAGTGTGTAGAAGTTGGCATACAAATCATTCTGTTATTTTAGCAACCCACCTTTAATGTAAGAGCAGGTCGTCTCAATAAAATTGAGTTTAATTTTTTAATCGACATATTTAAATAAGATGAAGGAAGCGAAATTAAAATAGTTTGATCATGTGAAAAGTAGATGTATAAATACACCAATGAGATAGTGTAAGAGTTGGATGTAATATTAGGCATGAGGAGAGACAAAAATAGGCTGAAAAAGTATAAGGGAAAAGTGATAAGGCAGGATATGACCTTAGTTTTAGATTACCAAAGACATGACCCTACGTAGAAGCGTATGGAAGAAACATATAAGGGCAGAAGGCTAGTTGATAATGTAGTGTTGTCTTAATTAGAATGATAGGTGTGGAGAACACATATTATGATAGAAGACTAGTTGATAGTGTAGTGTTGTTTCACTTAGGATAATTGGTGTTTGTCATATTATTTTTTACTACTGCTATTACTGTAGTTCTTGTTTTTAAACATTTCAATTATCGGACTATTTTATTGTTATTTGCTAAATTTTCATTGTTACTTGTTATACTTGGATTATTGCACTTGAGCGAAGGGTCTTTTTAGAAACAATCTCTTTAGCTGCAAGAGATAGTAATAAAATTTATGTACATTCTACTCTCCCCAAACCACATTTATAAAATTTCATTAGGTTTGTTGTTGTTGCTGTTGTTGTTATATTCAAATACAATCTACTCGATGGTGAAACATATTGGCCTAATAGTCCA
Source organism: Solanum aculeatissimum (assembly GCA_038996855.1). Lineage (NCBI taxonomy): Eukaryota > Viridiplantae > Streptophyta > Magnoliopsida > Solanales > Solanaceae > Solanum > Solanum aculeatissimum. Next base: position 2,076 of record JBCEWC010010776.1, read on the forward strand.
TTTATTATGATAGTAAATAAAAAATATTTACAAAAAGTAAGCATAAATAAAATCACCTGTATACAAAATGAAATGAATGTTCCAGTAAATACACTCACTGGCAAGTGTTCAACGTGCAAACAAATAGGCCATGATATATATATATATAGGCACAAGTGTCTCTCACGATCTCAAAATACTTCATGTGATGGAAGTACTTAACAAGAATCTTTTAATTGTGTTATTTATTTTCGTATATAATCTTTTATTTTAATAATTTTATTTGAGTGCTTTTAAAAAAATAAGATAACTGAGCAAGTCATTTTCATATTTTTTTCATTCACTTTTTTTCTCAAAAAAAAAGATACATACACAAAATGTATTTTCAACTAATTTCTTGAAAATCACATTAGTGGCTAGTAATATTATACAAGTAATACTATATTCCACAATCCTTCTTTGAAATTTCATCATCTTCATATCCTTGTTTCTCTTCTTGGCGAGAAGATCCTTGATGTTCACATTCTTTATAACTCTCTTAATAATTTTTTCTTTTAAAATGTTTGAGATATATCATCCATTGGCATAATAAAAGCAACATCTGGAGACGAATGTAGAGACGATGCACTATGAATCTACAAAACAAAATAATATAATTAAGCTAGTACTGAATATTATAAATGAATAGTAACCAATAGAAGACACAATGTAATAATACCCTATACAATGAAAACATATAATTATTACAAAAGAAAAAAATAGTAATTAATTCATTATAACTAGCAGGGAATAAAATATGATCAAACATACAACAAACTCAAATACAAAATTTAGTTTAATCATGATCTTCTTAATAAACTCAAAGTTTAATCTGTGCCTCATCAGGATCTTCAGTAAATGTCGGGACAACATCTTCTATGATCGTCGTGGAGTTAGGGTCTATTGTGGATGAAATTTTTATAATATGAATCTAAAAGTAAATTTAAAGTTACTATTAATATATTATCAAATAATGAATTGTTAGAAAAAAATCTACAACTCATTCGAATTATCAAAATAGTCCTTCAATAAAATCTTGAGTGATACAAGGAGAAGTATCTTTGGTGACACAATGGGCAGTGCCAAATGTGCCTTAAAAATATATAAATAGTTATGAATCAATCATAAATTACAAATATTAAAAATTAAAATAATTTTCAATACTCATTGCCATTTTTTGTTTATAATCTCCAACACCTATTGTTGGTTTCAAATAATCATGAAATGACATATCTAAGCAATTATGAAGGCCATCTTGATAAACAAATGATGCGAACCTCTGGCCTCTACCTCAATATCCAACCTCTAGCCTCTACATTTGGAGAAATATGCAAATCACCTGCACCGAATCCTTGAGCACGTCCTCGTCCTCTACCCCCCTGTTCTCTTCCTCGTACATCTCCACATCCACATCCAGGGACAAGAGGACGTTCTCGTCCTTCGACATGTATATGCTCAAACAAGGGATCTCTCTAAAACAAATGGCACACTAAATTATATTCTAGCCTCACACAATGTATTCCTAACAATCTAAGCTACCTCTGGACCATTTGAAGTCGAGGCTATGTCTTGCTGTCACTATGATACAAGATTGTACAATTTAAAAAATTCTCTTGACATAGCAATGCAAATACTGAGTGGAATGAACAAGGCCTGGTGCTACATCAACCTCTAACACAGACTTGCCTATAAATAATCGTCCATATCGCAGGTATTACTGTCTATACCCAGCCTCACAGGTATCACCATTCATATCAACCACTAAATTCTGACGTTGATTGGCCTAATCATGAAAATATTTATCCAACATCTCACGAATTTTTTATCCAAGTCTTCTGCTGATCATGCACATGGTGGTCATTTTCTCAACTAGGAATAGTAGGTATGTGTTGGGGATGACCAAACTGATGCATTACTCTATCAAACGCATGGACCTCAACAATCTCGAAACAAAACATACGCATGCATGTCATCCATAAAGGCTTGTCGATCGTGCAACATCAAGGCAATATATGTAAAATTTCAGCATATGATATCTATCAAAACTATGTTTAAATGTAATAATTAGAAAACATAAATCTAAATTATAGTTTTTAAAAATAAATTAAATATAAGGTATACTTGATCCTTCATCATACGATCTATCTGATCTCTAATAGGAAGATGAGCGTGATGTGAATCAGTATCCCGATCAACCCGTTACGTCCAACGTATGACATATGAAAGCAATATGTCATCATTATACGGGGATGGGGAGGGCTAATGGTTATACAGGTAATATTTTCCCCTAACACCATACTTTATTATGATCAATAAAATAATTTAATTCTCATTATTAATAAAAAAAAATATCATTGTGCACCTACCTCAACTAATTCATCAAATATCCCTATCCACACATGAAAAAGCCAAGTTACTCTATCCCTTCAAAATAGTAGCAAATGTGTTCACACCAAGTATTATAAATGAAGGTCAAATAGTGACACTATTATTGAACGGAGGAAGTATTTTCTTTAAAGATGATGTGCACATTTTAAAAGAAGCATAAAATTAGAATCCATCAATTTGACAGTATCTTATATTTACAAGCTTTAAAATGTCAAAACATACTTAGAAACTATAAATTTATGTCCTTCCATTTATGAAAGCCTCAAGTCTGGAATAGACACAGACATATAGGCAAATAGTTTCTAAATTTTTTAGATGTAATAAATACCAAGACATAAATGGCAACAAAATTCATATTAGGTGCAGAAATTGTCTAATGAGATGCTTCAAGACATAAATTACAACAATTGGTGTGGATATACTAAAAATGGACCTCGAGTCTAACTCAATCCCAAAAACTAGTTAACCTCTTAGCAAATATTACAAAGTGTACATTAATACATAAAAAAAAACTATGTAACTTTTTCGCCTCCATGAACAAAAATTGGATCTTTGTCAAAATCTCCAGAATATTCTAGAGAATCATCTCTTTGGAACCGTTCTTACAGCTCTCCGATACTAAATCACCATCAACCTCACCACTCAAGTCAACCAACAATATAATTTTGACTTCATTACCAACAATATAATTATGTCTTTATTCTTCCACAAACATTTTTTACTTTATTCCCAACAATAGTGAAATTTTAAACTTGATAACCAAAACATCAGCATCAAACTTTAACATTCAAATGCTTCCACAAATAAAAAGTTTAAGCAATTCGTATCCAATAATTTAATAACATTCCAAAATAGAGTATATATAAACTCAGGTTAAAAAAGTATTTAATTTGAATATCAATAGCAGTTTAAAAATCTTAAAAGTAATTATCTTAAAATTTTAGTCAAGATAATTTTTTTATATTTTAATCTATTTTAAAACTTTAATTAGGTTATCTGAAGGAGAGTAATAAATCCACAAACATCAACTGCAACATCGATAAATGTCTGACACAATGCACTATAAAAATAGGTCAGGACTGTACTACCCCAACTATACTTACCTACATTTTGGGTGGGATCTAGAAATGTTAGGTTATGCAAGTTAATAAGGTTTCTCAATGTATTTGGGAATAAGATGCGCCCCAATATAACAAACATGTAAAGTTTGGCTATCTTCTCAATCCTCTCCACTGGAGTAGTATCTCTTATTAAGTCTATATGTACCTAATCTCACAAGTATCTAATAATTCTATGTATCCTCACCCAACATGCATCATTCCTATTGGTAGGGGCTACTATGTACCCTGTGAGTGTCTCTAGTAAAGTATGTCATGGTCGACTCTTTTGTGCGACATCTTTCAAGTAGATTGCATCACCATCGATGCATAAGCGAAAGAAAGCCTGCACATCCTGCAATGTAATCTTGATCTTACTGTCATGAACTGATTTATCATGTCATGATGGCATCTACTATCAACAAACCAGTAGGAAAGTCTAACCCCATAGTCCAGAATCATAGACATAGACTGCTACAAACGGAAGAAAAGAAGTAATCAATAATAATAATACGAGAAGAATGAAAACAATATAACAAGATAACCCCAGAATCTGGTATCAGTCGGTAGTCGAGCCACTAAACCAAGGTAAAGAAACACAAGACTTTTATAGATACAATAATAACATAACTGTCTTCGAGTGCAAGTAAAGACTAGTCTGAGCTAAAATGACGAAGACAGGCAACTCTAATTGCCAAGAGCTCACCCAAGTCTCTCGAATACAAAAGCTGCTCCGCACGATATCCAATCAACAATAAAAATCCATACTACGATCTATAAGGTGCAGAAGTGTAGTATGAGTACCAAAAAGTTACACTTAGTAGGCATCGTCCAATTAAGCTCCAAGGATACAACAAGTATAAAAAACATGTAAGGAAAGAGTATATATTACAAGTAACAAACAAGGATAATAGGAAAAAACTTACAATAAAAGACAATATTAAGTAAGGCAGAATAGAGGAAACAAATAAGAAGTAAGGAAATGTACCTAGTGGCCAACCAGAACCTTGACATGATGACACCCTATGAAGAAGGGACAACTAAATAACAATCTACTAGCATAAATAACACAAATATCATATAAAGGTCCAAAGAACCGCACTAACTCAATCCTTGTAGGTAGTAATTATTGCCATGCCCTAAGAGGGTACCCTTGGCATGACTGACACTCAAAGACTATTGCTAGTCCCAAAGCAAACCACTTATCCTCATCACCTTTATTCAATCACAATCCAACAGTGGAAGATATAACCATCAAGAGATAACTCGAAGGAATAAATAAGCAAATCAACAATTTGAGGCCAAAGGACAACTAATCCATCAAATCAACTTAATAAGACAAGTATGAAAGAAAATAGATAAAAATAATATCCAACCATGACTCAACAATCTAGTCTATGAAAGCTCTATCAACTATTCAAATGGTGCCATTCTCAGGTCTATGGATACCTCAAAACAAAATAAAATAAATTTGAACTTTTATAGCTAGATGATAATAATAATGTGAAAATCCTCTGAAAGAAAGGAGGTTTTACCAATCAGTTGAATATGAAAGGATTTCAATGAAACGCCTATTGATAATCTCTAATACTTGTCTCTGCATCATAAAATGATGCAAGCCTAAAAGGACGTCAGTATGTAGAATGTACGAGTATGTAAAATGAAAAAATGAAATAGGCATCAAGGTAGAATGATATCAACTCAAATACTCAAGTCAAGAAGTAAGAAACTCAATCAGAATGTCAAAAGTCTAAAGTAAGAATAGAGTTTAGACAGACACCAATCATATCCAATTCAATCTAATCTAATCCAATTAGAGTACTATAAAGACTTATATGAGAGTTTCTCAAACTGACAATCATCACCTATGAGCCGATGATAATACAATGAAGGGATATCATTGTCACATCCATCCAATACCTTGCAAGGGTAAAGAACATCTCATCAATGGATCCCTAATCAATAATATCAAGCACTTTTTTAGGACAATAGGGAAACATCCCACTTTACTGTTCACTCTTCTCCTACGCAAGCTATGTAGTTATTGAGTTTAAGTTGTTATTTACTCTCACTCAATTTGGTGCTCAATAATCCTCCCAAGACTCAATATGCTTATTAGATTCCAATCAATCCCTTTGATTAACTCATTCAATTAGTCTCATTGGATATTTCTCAAACTCAATTCATCACATCAACTATCAAGTCTTTTGTTAGAAATATTCTTTTAGAAACAGTTCATGACTTATTAACACTCTCTATCATCCATCATTCAAACTCAAGATATTCAGGTACAAAAATTGAGTTAAAACATTTATAATTTTTGTAGACTTATCAGGTTCAAATTATACTCATGTATACCCATTCAAGTGCAGCATATGATAAATACAAGAATTTAATTTAGGATTCATGTAGAAAAATAAAATCATGTATTATAAGTTTTCAATTCATAAAAAACTATCATTCATTCAAGATTATATAGGAATACACTAGGATTTAAGAAAGATTTCAAGAAAAAATTCATGGAAGGCTCAATTTGTTCAAATTCAATCAATCTTATATATAGGAAACATCAAAGAATATAATCTATGATTTTGTTAGTCTTACATACTCGGAAGAGAAAAATCTGTTGATGAACTTTTGGTCCGAAACTTAAAAATGTAGAAACCTAACTTCTTCCTTGGGAGAATTAGAATATGAGAATTTTGATGTTTTCCAAATATTTATGCATTAATGGGGTTATTAGACTATAGGGTAGGCTTAGAGAAGTTAATTAAGGGTAAAAGGTCAAAAATATCCTTCTGAAAAAGTAAATAAATCATCAAAAACAGAAAAAATGACTTTTTAAAGAGTTCCATTAGCCAAGTCAGCGGTCTAAAGATCCCATCGCCAAACCATTCAGCCGATCGCCAAATAGGACCTTTAAATCACCTAAATTTTCAGTTTTTTTTGGTGGGGGGGGGGGGTTCAAAATCATTTGGCAAACTAATTCGGTGGTACACCGAGTGCATTCGGCAATATGCCGAATTGGCTTAGCCTGCCAAATTTCATAACTCAAACATACTTTTGTAAAATGACCATAACTCTTTACTCCAAACTTTGAATATGGCAAAATTAGATGAGTTGGAAATATAATTCAAAGACCTTTAATTTGATAGGTTATGGGTCGCCTAACGTATTATGTACTGAGAGATATGATCATTTGAAGTTGATCCTTATATGAACTCAAATCAAAACTTAGTCGATTGGAATATTTTTTATTATGGCTTAACTTTGAGGTCCCTTATGACCTTAAACCACATACAATAAACTTCAAATACTTAGGAAAGGACCTTAACATATGTTCATAACTTAGAAGTTATTAGATCATCTAACTTCATAAAATCTCATACCAAAACTCAATCTGTAAGGAAGGTTTCATCTAAACTTTATGCTACGGGATTCTTGTGAACTTTGTTCATCTCAAATCTATTATCCCCCTATAGAATAGACTTAACACCTAAATGCAAGGTTACAATCACTCGGTATGATTCCATACACATTAGAGGATAGTTCGAATCTTAGCTTAGAAGTCTTCAAGGTGTTATAATATCTCCTTCTTGGGTCATTCATCCTTAAATGATGATTAAGCCAAGGATGGACTTAAAGCATGAGTGGAAATCAGGACTCAATTACTCTAAACAATTAATACTCATCACAAGAATGAACACATCAACTCAAATCAAGAATAGGAACATTACCTTCTACATCATCATTGATGGGCACAAATAGATGTGGGTATTTGAATTTCATATCTTCCTTGGCTTCTCATGTGGCTTCCTTGATGAATTGATTCCTCCACAAGACTTTGACCAAGGAAATTTCTTTGGTTCTTAACTTGTGAACCTAACGATCAAGAATCTGGACTGAAATCTCTAGGACAAACTATCTTTAACTCCAATACTATCAATAGGGAATACTAATAAAGGATCTCCCAAACATTTATTCAACATTAAAACATGAAATATCGGATAAATAGCGGCTAACTCAGCAGGCAAGTCCAACTCATAAGCAATATTCTCTACCCTCCTCACAGTCTGGTAAGGACCAATGTATCAGTGATTCAAATTTCATTTCTTCCCAAATCACATGACACACTTTATGGGCGACACCTTCAAATATACCTAGTCATCTACTTCAAACTCTAAATATCTCTTTCTCACATCAGTATAGGACAATCATCCATATTGAATCATGCTGCTTTCGGGACCACGACAAACTTATAATAACGTCCATATTGATCATCTTCCATTTCTATTCAAAAATCTCAAAGTCCTGAGCCAATCCAGATGGCCTTTGGTTCTTAACTTTAACCTGTTTACAATTTGAGCACTTAGAGATAAATTCAGCAATATTCTTCTTCATTCCACTCCACCAATAGACTTTTCTCAAGTCATGGTACATCTTGGTAGAGCCAGAATAAATGGAATACCTGGAACTGTGGGCTTCAGCCATAATCCTATCTCTAACACCATTAACATTAGGAATATAAAATCTTCTTTGGTATCTCAGCACACCATTTTCCCCTTGGGAGAAAACCATTACCTTTTTTTTATGAATAACTTCCATCAACTGATGTAGCATAGGATCTTTATCTTAATTTCCTTTCACCTCTACCACTAGAGATAAGGAAGACTCATTCTGAACATTAACTCCACCTTCATTAGACTCTTCAAGTTGAACTTCCAATCGGGACAATCTGTGCACTTCCCTAGCCAATTCTTTCTTTCCCTTTTCAACATAGGCAGTGCTATCCACTAACCTCATGCACAAACTACACCCCTCAATAAAGGGGTAAGAAATCATTGTCAAATATAGTACCAAACAATGGTTAGGGTCGATTCCACAGGGAATAAGGTCTAGACATAGAGTAATTATGAGCAATTAGTATCAAATTAATCTACTTATTTTCCGGAAGGGTTTTTTTTGTAAAAAGCAATAATAAACCTAAACTACAACAATCAGTCAAGTGAAAGAGTTATGAAATCAGTGAGAGAAATAACTAGGGTATTGTGTTCTCCATCAATTCCTAACTCGCTATATCCAGATAATCATAACCTTTTCTAATATGTAGCATGCAAAATTGGTAAGTTATGTTTACCTAACCCTTTGATCCAAATGAGAGGCAAATTTCACTGCATGGTTTGATTCATCCCCTAGTGTGACATTACTAACCCTTACTTTTTATCCCAGTACAACCATCCCATGATTGGTTTAGATTGTTTAGACGAGAGAAATCATATCGAATCCTATTAATTTACCCTTATCCCATTCTTTACCCCCTTAATCTAGTAAGTACGAATTAGGCGAGTTCTAACGTTGGCCACCGTTAAAAAGCATTCATAATGAAGGGGTAAATTAACACATACACATACCCTTTTCAAGAATTATGAATTATCTAAATTTTACTTTATTAGTTTTTCGTGGTTCCCACAATCTTGATTGTGGATTTAGCTATGTATGTTCATTCTAGATGAAGAAATCATGTTATGGAATAACATAATTAATCACTTACAATGATCAATTGAAGAACAAGAAATCCAATATCTTCATAAGAAATCGCGATGTTATAGATCAAATGTAAAAACAAAAATAATCACAAGTAGTGTTCTCTCTCTGTATTTGTCATCTCTCTATGTCTAGCTATGAGAAAAACCTAAAAAAACTATTTATAATAAGTAAAATACAAATCCAAAATAAAATAGAAAAATTAGATTCGATAACTTGGACGGACAAGGTTACAGGTTGTATGAGTTATCACGGCCCGTACTTAGACTTCGTGGATTTTAATGCACAAAAACTATCTTCAATCCATGAACTCTTTCTACAGGTCATCCTTTGACTTAGGGCCCGCAAGGGGTTTCATCTGCTAGCTCTTCAACAATTCTTCATAATTTTGATCCTCCAGGCATGATCTAATCCACGACCCGTCATCTAACATATGACTCATAAAAGTCCTCATCTGATAATAGTTTAGCACTTGGTAATTTCTCTAATCTTCAGCATATAAACACATCTACGGGCTGTCAAGAGCTCTATGGCTCATTTGATAACTCGTAGTATCAACTTCTGAAAATTATCCCATCACTCGATCTAACCCACGAGACCAACTTACAGCCCATGGAATGAACCATGGCCCATAGAGTGACTCGTAAATCCCTAAAAACTTGCAATTTGTAGAACTTTGCCAAAAATCATCCTGAATCCTATAATCCAATAAAATCAACATAAAAACACATCAAACCTAATAACTGCACTTTGAGAATGCACAAAATTCTAAGTTTAAAGCATCAAAAGTGTTATATTTTTGTAGCATGTGTACAGTCTCAACTTAAAATTGTTGCTTGACCTCAAGCGACAGACTCAATTTACATAAGGAATACATCAACACATAGACCTCAATATAATGGCATGCATTATCTCTAAATCAATCACAGATGCCCAGTCAAGCTCATCAATGCATATATCAGATAGTAATCAAAAAAGCTCATGTGAATCAAGATATGACAGTGCAACTATGACAAGTAAGGACACACAAATAGGTAGACACTCACTAAAATAGTCTAAAATCAACAATGTAATTAAAGTGCCCTTACAAAAAATAGTCCCATATCTCAGTCAAGATGTTATGTTCGAACTTAATGCTCGGTACTAACAATAATGCTCACCCTCACAAATAGATATTCAGATACTATGAACAATACCATAGGCTTTCCCCTATACTCATGACTATGACCTTCAACTACTTGGACTACTTGCAACGTAGGTTTAGAGGGATTTGATATGATATTTTTGGAATATAGTGACTGGTGGCCCTCCTTGACGCTGCGTTATTTTACACTTTTTCCCTACCAACATTGTTATTTTTGATACATTGATCCCTTTTTTCTTTTTCAACACTTTTGGGTGCCTCATTCTCATCTTAAGTTCATTGTCTTTTATTTTGCAATTCCTTTTCTTTTTAACTATTACTTTTGGCATCTATTGATTCTCTTCGCACCTATTTTACATTCAACCCTTTTTCATTATATTTCTATACTTTCTTTCCCATTTGGTATGATTCCTTTGCAACAGCCACCCTCAGCTTAGGCTTTTGGCCTGAGTTGAGGTGCACAATATCCAACCTATGAACTAGGGCCACTTTTGGTAGCCACCCTCAACTTAGGATTTTAGCCTGAGTCAAGGTACATAATATTCAAGGAAGGACCAAGGTCAAATTCAAGATTTCATAGTAAAAAAGGTTCAGTTACTCAGTTATTAACAAAGAAAGAGTACATGTAAGGCTCAAACATTAGGAACAAGGGATACATGATGCTCATTTGGTTGTTCTATTTAGGTGAAGTGGACTGAAATGAACAACGACCTAAGATTCTTTCCTCACTAACTAAACTACAGTCTCAGTCAAAGTAACAGGAAAAGTTCTGAATTGAAACACAACATTAAAATTATGCAATACGCTCATACGCACTTGGCACTGAATACAATGTTAACATAGACTTTCAGATCATACTTTTTATCACCATTAAGCCTGAATTTGCCAGAACAAACATTGTCAATCATTTATTCCACATGGTTGTTATCAAAATATATCTAACAACACATCACAGAAAATGGAGGGGGTATCATTTTTAATAAAACTAACATATGCGTCAGATATTGGTACAATATGCTATTAGTACTACTTACACATCCTAAATATGCTAGTTCAACAGAAAGTAAATGTCCTTAGAGAAAGAACACAGGCAAGAAAACCCTATGACTCAAAAATTAGGATAGTTATAGGCCTTGGATACTCAGACTTTTCTTAGGCCTATAACTACCCATACCCTATCAAAAATCATTTGCATTGTCCCTAATGCAACATAATATAGCAAAACAAAGTGTAAATGTAAAAAAAATATACATGGGTGCCTTAGGGTCGGTTTATGGTTTTGTCTAACCACCCTCGACCTGCTTGGTGGTCTCCTCAATGTCAATAACATGTCCTAAAGGTCCAACACCCCTCACCCTCTCAAGCTCACAAGCCTGTTGGGCTATCTCATCTACGATAGAGCCTTATCTACCAACCTCGAACTGCTCCATCTCTATCAACTTTTCCTCTCGTCTAACAGTATTTGGATTATCATCCTCAAGATGAGGCCTCTTCTTATGGGTGCAGAGTGGTGTCTCCTTAACAACAAACAGATTAACAACTACCTCTCCAATAGTGTCGAGCATAGAAAACAAGAATGGTGTTCACGTTGCTACTCTTATCTTAGTACGGAGCTGTTAGATCTCCTCCCAAATAGTTGTAACATCAGTAGGCTAGGATGAACTGAGGCTATGCTCTACTCTACTCTCAAAAGCATCAATACAACGATGTACCAATGCAAGTGTCTCCTTAATAGTAGTCATGAAGTATGTCTGTGTATGCTCCTCAACCTCTGAAATGTACGTGTGAACCCAAGGCGTAATCTATTGTAGTAACTGAGTCAACTGGGACTTAGTACGAATCTGTCATTGTACCAGAGTCTGAATTGACTTTGCAGACATATATACCATGCCTGTAGAGAAAGGTTGTGTAGGCACGACCTCTAGTACAAGAGTAGAAGAAGTAGTAATGGGCTCAATCTCCCTCTTAGCATTTGAATGTGGGGGCCCCTTTGTCTCTGAAGCAGAAGTAGTAGTAAATGAAGGAGGCTCAGGCTGTGGTGCTATGGCGAATATCTTTGGTAGATGAATTGGTAGATGTGGTGCTCGTTAGAGGGCCATGGGATTCTCATCAACCTTTATCAGGCGGGCGTCTAGCTTCCTCTAAACCTTGATTATAGTGTTCATAGTGTGTAAAATCTCCACTCCTGCCACTATACATAGTCGATATATCAGGCATGGAAAGGGAATGGAGGTGGATCTCTTTAGGGCCCACTCATAGTGGTAGTGATGGTGGTCGAAACTCGGGGAAAAAAAAGGAGGTCTTAGGTATTTTGCAAATTATAGGGAAAATAAGGGGTAAATGTTTCTTACCTCTCTTTCATTCAACTGGCCGGGTTAGGTTTAAGTGGGATTTTTACCCTATGAAACTTTGATTACGAGCTGTAAGAGATACTACGGCCCGTAAGATATGGTTTTATGGTTTTAGAACCCTAATTCTTAGACTTTGGCAATTACAAAGCAACCTACGAGTCGTAGGCTAACCTACGACCCATATATTATCTCATAAGTATCCCCAACACTTAGCAATTTTAGAATCTTACCCGGGGTCCACGAGCCCCATTCATGGCCCATAGTTTGATCTACGAATCGTAAAGTTTGTTTGTGGACTAGAGTGCTCAAAGTTTTTCTTACTTGAAGTAGTTCTACGAGTTAGTGTATTGGTCATGGTGTGAACCACGACCTATAAGACCAGTCGTAGAACTAACTTCTCTCTCTTTTCAACATTGATTTGTTGCCTTAACTCTATTTTTACATATCCTTAATAGAACAAATTGTTACCCTATAATTCACTAGTCCTTAAGTCCAAAATTACAACCCAAAAAAGAAAAGAAAATTAAACTACCTATGAGTCCAAAAAGCAAAAATAAAATAAGCATATAAAAATTATAGCAAATATCTTGGGTTGCTTCCCAAGTAGCGTCTGATTTAGTGTCACAGCACGACTTGGACAACATGGTTACTCAAACTTCACCAAGTTCCCATACTTTCATCTTTAGATCATCAGGTCTCTTCATGGACTGACAAATGTTTAAGACAACTTCTTCGTTATTCAATCTAAACTTGACTTGGAAAGACTCTATGTCCACTAGTGCTCACCTTGTGTCTAGGAAAGGTCTTCCTAAGATGATTGAGACTTCGAAGTCAACTTCATAATCCAGAATCACAAAGTCTGCGAGGAATATGAACTTTTCCACTTTGACTAGAATGTTATACAATATCCCCTTAGGCCTTTTCACTGTTCTGTCAGCTATCAACAACTGCATACTTGTTGGTGTAGGGATCCCAAGCCTAAATTCTTAAAGACTGCAAGAGGTATTAAATTGATGTTGGCTCCTAAGTCACATAATGCCTTTGCAAAGTTGTTATCTCTAATGGTGCATAGGATAGTGAATGCTTTGGGGTTCTCTTTCTTCTGCACCAAGGACCTTGCTACAATAGCACTGCAATGTTGAAGCTCCTGCAAGAGCTCTTGGCTCACTGTCCTTTTCTTTATCACAAGGTCCTTCACGAACTTGGCATACCTGGGCATTTTCTCCAATGCCTCGATGAGAGGAATGTTGATAGTTAGTTGCCTCAACATGGAGATGAAATTCTGGAACTTACCTTCCTCCCCCTTCTTCTTGAGTCTCTAAGGGAAAGGTGGTGGAGGCCTAGGTATGAACTTCAACTTATTTGGTGTCACCACTTCATTACGCACCCCATCCTTGGCCTTGTAATCTCCAGTCTCTACATTGTTTCTCTCTACCATCTCCTTACGAACCTCAACATCATCTATTGATATTGGTGGATTAATAGTCTACTTACCACCTCGTCTGGTCACTGCCATGCACTGCCCATTATTCTTTGGATTTTGCACTTAGTTGCTTGGCAATGTACCCTTCTAGCACTATTCAACTGAGTAGACATCTTACCAAATTGTTGCTCCAACTGCTTAATGGCCACAAAATAAGACTCAATCTTCTAATTAATACTTGAGATGTCATATTTCATCCCTTGCAAGGTCTTCTTCAACAACTTATCAAATATCTCTTCAATACGTGAATAACCAGCCCCAGAATCATGATTATGAACAACTTCTATACCCATCTCTGTGACCCCAATTACCATCTCTGTCTTATCCCTTACTTCTATCATAGTAATCACTTTGATTGTTATCCTTGTAAGCATTGTCCCTATTGTAGTTTCGACCTTGATTTTCTTGACCTTGGCACCAATAGTCTTAGCTGGACCATTAGGCATTGATCTGAAAACCCCCATTTGATCAATCACAAAGTAAGAGTTTTTTCCTCATAATATGGCTCCTCATACGAAGGTACACAAGGTGGTTGTTGGCTAACCACATTAACTCACTCCTAATTCTGCTTTATCAACAATCCCTCATTAGTACTAATCCAAGCCAACTCTTGCATAATCTCTTCATTGATATTGACCTGCTCTAGATCAATACTAATTAAGGAGATTTTATTCATCGACTTGCCTCTCGAGCCCCATGCACGGTTGGTCTTGGACTCCTTTTCCAAGCGTTCAACTACCAAAGGATATGTGCAATCCATGAATGATCCTCCAGTTATTGTGTCAACCACTGCTTTGTAATTATCATCTAGTGCCTGATAGAAGATATCTACCAAGGAATCATCAATAATCTTATGGTTCGGAACACTTCTCAAGCACTTTGTATCATTCCTATATAGTGCTTATTGAATCACCAAGTAACTGCTCGAAGTTATTGATCAAATCCTTCAGCTTCAACTTCTTTGTCTTGGAAAATAACCTCTCCAAAAAGGCTTTTTGCATTTCTGCCAATGTAGTAATATAACCTTATGGGAATTCAAATAACCATACTGCTACATCACTGGTAAGAGATAATGGGAAAAGCTAAAAAGATATGTGGGAAGTCCTATGACATATCTTAGACATGATAAATAATTAAAGACACTAATAGTCCGTGAGACAATATGGATACATAAAATATTACTAATACAAAGAGGGACACACTGATCCAAAGTCTTTAGATATTGTTGGT
>JBCEWC010010777.1:0-17330 GCA_038996855.1 Solanum aculeatissimum
GTGGAAATATGAACCCGAACTCATTTCTTTGGGATTTTCAAAAGATTTTTCTGTTTTAATCTTTTTAAAATCATTTTAACGGTTTTCTTGATTTTTCCTTACAAAATTAAGTGGCGACTCTCTGTCTTTTATTTTTCTAAAAAATTAATTTTTCTTTGAAATTAATTGATTTTTTCTCGAAAGAGCCATTTTTGGCGAAAACACCACCAATATAGCATGTTAAGTTATTTCTTTATGTAAATCATCTTAAAATATAAGAAAATATATAATCTTAAAAGAAATTTTTTTTAAAAGAATAAGATAAATTACTTGTTATAACAGGTAAAAGTTACCATCAAAGGATGTGGTGCAATGGATGAACTTCCTTAATAAGTGGTTTTGAGTTCAAGCCTCGGATATGAAAAAATTCTTAGGGTCCTACGCGGCACGAATCCCAAAGGATGTGGTGTAATGGATGAATCTCCCTTAATCACAGGTTTTAAATTCAATCCTCGGATATGAAAAAAAATCTTGAGACCCTACGCGGCATGAATCTCAAATAGTTGGGCTTCAATGTGAGTACTGAATACCGAGTGGAAAATACAAAAAAATCTTTTACACTAATGATGATTACTTAATATATCGATTTAAACTAAGATAATATATTCCTCCTTAATTTGATTATTTCTTAATTAGCTAAGTACCCTAGGGGCCGGCATGTGGGATTAATTAAATTAATGAGAATTTGCCAGTTTGTCACAAGCTAAATTTCACATTGTTAAAAATAAAAAAAATGACATTGTTCACTCCAACGTTTAAAAATGTATGCACATCTAGACACCTGATCAACTAGTCTCGTGCATAATCGATGTGAACGTCATACATAAATTTTAGAGGTGTGTAGATGATTATTTTATTAGTTGAAGTGTTTAACCAATACGATATTTGGAGATGAGTTGAGATATTTTAGCGTGCATCTTTAAAATTGAGAGTGTTTAATTGTCAGTTGAGATTAAATTAAGATGTTTATTTATATAATATGTCTTTTAAAAATATATTTATTACCAAAATTAAATTATTTCATTTGATGTAAATGGCCAATGTAATAAGCATTTACCACCTAACTAACCTTATAATTTTTTGAATTTGAAAAATAATATCCTTTTTATTTATTTGAAAGAAATAATGGATCCCCTTAATATTAAATTATTTTCCAAAAATGAATTGATACAATATTTAATATCTACTACACTCTTATCATTTTTGGACATTGATTTAATATTAAATAAGATGTAAATATTATTCCAAAAATAAATTGATACTACCAATTTGACCATAGATATTTTAAAAAATATTTTTTTTAATTGACAAATATTATTTGACCATATAACTTGGCATTATTTGATGAATATTTCTGTCAAACAATCCAAATTCTCAAATTCTAGAAAGAAAAAAAAGTATTTAGACCGAATTTTATTATTTAAGAACTTTTAAAAATTATTCCAAGCTTTTATACTTTATAAAAACACTCATTATTTATAATTTTAGACTGAATTTCACTCAATTTGTTTGTTGTACAAAATTTATAAAGTTATGTACATATTTTATACGATTTTTATCCGAGCTTGATCTTTGAAGTTTCTTCCGATCAAAAGTAGTATTAGTAGTTTTTAATATATAGATCAATGGTATTTTTTTCTCTTTTTTCAAATTCATATTAATTCTATTCATGGTCAAGTCTTTTCAAAAATACATTCATTATAAAATAATAATACAAATTTATGGGTATTTTAATAATTTTTTTAAAACTTATGGATATAAATCATATTTCTGTAAAAAGTCACATATTTCTCCCAAATGAAACTTCACCCAAAAATAACTTATCAAAAATATTTTTGAGAAATTACAACGAAACACTAGCTTAATATCTATTACACAGTATCCAAGAAATTTTTTATTTAATAATATATCAATGTCCAAAAATCATTTTAATATTAAATATTTCCTTATTTAATATTAAATTAATTTCCAAAAATGAATTATTTCATTTAATTTCATGGATTTGATTTTAAAACATTAATCAACTAAATGAGGTAATATTTTAAAATCTTGAAGTATTATTAGTAGATATATACACTTAATTTTATTAACTAATTTGACCATATATTCAAATTTTATCTTTTTATTGGTTCTTTGTACCACATTGTTTTTATCTCCTAATATATAAATTTTATAAACTTATATAAAGGTCTATTGGTTTTTAATATAAAGTTTTATGCTTCAATTTATTTCATTCAAGAGTAGAACTTCTTACTCTGGTAATTTTCTATCTCCTATCTTTTTATTTTTATTATTTTTTATCTTTTAATTTATATTTTTATTTTTGTCAAATAGATTTTCATGTTTATCCTTTCTTCCCTATAGATATATTTATCATAATTAGAGTAAAAACATGACTATTATCGATTGAAAAAGCTTTTTACAATATAACTAATAAAAACTCGATCGAAAATGAATTTAACGAATAATAAATAAAAAATCGAATGAAAAGATGAGTTGATATAAGATTGGTTGGTAAAAGATTGATTCTTATATTAAGATTGATTTTAAAAGGATGAGGTTGACAAATGATTGATCGATATAAAAGATCAACCTCTGCGGTTGATTCTTAAGAAGATAACTTATCAAAATCGAATGAAAAGAGTGTAGTGGAAAAAATTCTGATAGATTAAAAAAATCGATCGATGAAAATGGACGATTAAAAAAATGAGGGGAACAAATAGGTGTGATTGTATTTTTTGGTGATATAGATGCACATGTACTGTCTGACAATTTAAAAAGATAACCGATCAAAATCAAATGAAAAAAGTGTAACGAAAAAATCTTGATAGATTAAAAAAATCGATCGATGTGGATGCACATGTATATCCGACAATATTATTGTATTCATTTTTCATTTTTTCACATTTTTCTTGATTTGATTGTTTGTTATAATTAATTAAATATTTTTATTAAAGAATGACTCCTATGTATACGTCTGACAATATTATTTTAGTGATATAGATGGACATATATGAACTTAAAAACTATGCATAATATAATTTTTTTTTATTTCACATTTTTCTTGACACACACACATCAAGATGAATTCAAACAACAATTAAAATTAAATCAAGAATATTAATCCTCCTGTCAATAATCAACGGTGGAGCCAGAATTTTCTTTAAGGGGGTTCAGGATTTTAAGAAGTAGACATACGAACTAATCGAAAGGGGGTTCGACATCTATTATATATACATAAAAAAATTATTTTTTTCATATATAAATAGTACAATTTTTCGTCGAAAGGGATTCCTGGTTCGGATGAATGTAACCCCCTAAACACTATGTGGCTCCACCAATGTACTGATTAATTACTTATTAATTAATCTCCTTTTTTTTTCTTTCTTTTTTTAGTTATGATGGAGGAGAAAAGAGTAGCAATTATTGGAGCTGGAATTAGTGGTCTTTTAGCATGCAAATACACATTAGAAAAAGGTTTAATTCCTATAGTTTTTGAAGCTTCAAATTCAATTGGTGGAGTTTGGAACCAAACAATTGAATCAACAAGGCTACAAAGTCCAAAAAGGACATTTGAATTTACTGATTTTCCATGGCCAAAAAGTGTTAGAGGGAGGTACCCTCATAACATTGAAGTATTGAAGTATGTTGAGGATTATGCTAAACATTTTGGATTAATGGGGTATATCAAATTGAATACTAAAGTTATTGGAATTAATTATGTTGGAGTTTGTGTTGAAGAAATGGATTCTTGGGAGTTTTGGAGTGGAAATGGGAAACCATTTGGCTCTAAGGGAAAATGGCAAATCTTGGTGCAACATGAGGACTTCACCACTCAGGTATGATCAGATTCACTGTTTACTTTTTCGTAGTCGATATATAGTATTGATTTATACTGTTATATGTATTGTGCATGAATTATACGTGTGTTATATATTCGTTGGTTATTTTTTGTACAACATAAGGACCTCACCACTCAGGTATGATCAGATTCACTGTTTATTTTGTCGTAGTCGATATATATAATATTGATTTACATTGTTATATATATTGTGCATGAATTATACGTATGTTATATGTTTGTCAATTATTTTTTGTACAACATAAGGACTTCACCATTCAGGTATGATCAGATCCATTGTTTATTTTTTCGTAGTCGATACATATAGTATTGATTTATACTGTTATATGTATTGTGCATGAATTATACGTGTGTTATATATTCGTTTGTTATTTTTTGTACAACATAAAGGACTTCACCATTTAGGTATGATCAGATTCACTGTCTATTTTGTCATAGTTGATATATATAGTATTGATTTATACTTTTATATGTATTGTGTATGAATTATACGTGTGTTATATATTCGTCGATTATTTTTTGTATAACATAAAGGACTTCACCATTCAGGTATGATCAGATTCACTGTTTATTTTGTCGTAGTTAATACATATAGTATTGATTTACACTGTTATATGTATTGTGCATGAATTATATGTGTGTTATATATTCATCAATTATTTTTTATACAGCATGAAGGACTTCACCATTTAGGTATGATCAGATTCACTGTTTATTTTGTCTTAGTCGATATATATAGTATTGATTTACATTGTTATATATATTGTGCATGAATTATACGTGTGTTATATATTCATCGGTTATTTTTTGTATAACATAAATGACTTCACCATTCAGGTATAATCAGCTTCATTGTTTATTTTTTCGTAGTCAATATATATAGTATTGATTTATACTGTTATATGTATTGTGCATGAATTATATGTGTGTTATATATTCGTCAGTTGTTTTTTATACAACATAAAGGACTTCGCCATTCAAGTATGATCAGATTCACTATTTATTTTGTCTTAGTCGATATATATAGTATTGATTTACATTGTTATATGTATTGTGCATGAATTATACGTTTATTATATATTCATTGGTTATTTTTTATACAACATAAAGGACATCATCATTCAAGTATGATCAGATTCATTGTTTATTTTGTCGTAGTTGAAATATATAGTATTGATTTATATTGTTGTCTGTATTATGCATGAATTATACGTGTGTTATATAATCGTTGGTTTTTTTGTACAACATAAAGGACTTCACCACTCAGGTATGATCAGATTCACTGTTTATTTTTTGTGGTCGGTATATATAGTATTGATTTATACTGTTATATATGTTGTGCATGAAATATATTGTTATACATTCATTGGTTATTGTTTGTACATCATAAAGGACTTCACCATTCAGGTATGATTAGATTCACTGTTTATTTTGTCGTAGTCGATATATATAGTATCGATTATATCAGTATATAGAAATTAAACTCCTAATCTATTTTGTTCTTTTTAGGAATTTGAAGTCGAGTTTTTAGTTCTGTGCATCGGAAGGTATAGTGGTTTAGCAAATATGCCGGAGTTCCCTCTCGGTGAAGGACCAGAGGTTTTCGCCGGAAAAGTGATGCATTCCATGGAGTACTCAGCCATGGACAATGAAAGTGCTAGAGAACTTATTAAAGGGAAGAGAATCGCGATTATTGGTTCTCAAAAATCAGCTATAGATATCGCGGCTGAATGTGCAAGTGTTAATGGTAAGAATAATAACTATTTGATGATCATATTTAAGTTATATATACTGACAGTACGTATAAATATTTTTTTTTTGAATGCTATGATGTTTTATGACTTAGGTCCTGAAATTCCTTGTACATTGGTACAAAGGACAGTAGCATGGACACTTCCAAGTGGATGCTTTTGGTGGGGAATTAATCTTGGATTTTTATACTGTAGTCGATTTTCAGAGCTCTTGGTTCATAAGCCTGGCCAAAACATCATATATAGTGTGGCAGCCTCTCTACTTGCTCCCGCGGTAAGTTTCTTGAAATCCATTATATTGAAGAAATAAAGAACCAAAATATTATTCGTCTGTTTCATTTTATGCGTTTTAGTTTGATTAATACGAAATTTATGAAAATGAAAAAGGTTTTTGAATAATTTAATTGTAAACTAAAGATGCTTATAATGTTTCAAAATGTTTTTATTTTTTTACTTGTGTGATTTTAAATCTGTCATAGGAATAAACAATTTTTTTCCTCAAGGTTATTTGATATGTTTTCATTTTTAATTTGTTTCAGAAAAAATAATATCGTTTATGTTTTAAAAAAAATTTAAATGTAAACTTCGTATTTATCCTCAATGAAATAATTTAAAATTGCACAAATATTTATGATTTTTATTAAATCACAAGTTTCAAAAAAAAAAAATCTCTTCTTCTTTAAACTTTGCGGTTATTAAAATCGAATATTTACTCCTAACCAATCAAGTGAAAAATACATACTATTCAATCATGATAAAGTAATAATTTTGTCTATATTTTCAACACATGTATCATGCATCTATTGACTTAATTTGATGCGTAGATCAGACATCACGTGTGAGTACGTTTTTACCAAATCAAAATGGCATCACATAAATAAGAATAACAAGAGTAATTATCCATTTATATGATATTAATAAATTATATTTGTTTTTATTTAACATTAAATAATTTATTTTTATTTTTTTAGAGATGGGGTTTCTCAAAATTTGTGGAAAGTTATCTTGCATGGAATTTCCCATTGAAGAAATACAACATGGTACCAAACCATAGCTTTCTCCAAGACATGTCTTCTTGCAAGGCCTTTTTATTGCCTAATAATTTCTATGGAAAAGTTGAAGAAGGAAGCATTATTCTTAAGAAAATACAACATTTTTCTTTCATCAAACAAGGGTTGATTCTTGATGGACAAGTTGATAAGCCAATAAAAGTTGACCTTGTTATATTTGCAACTGGATATAAAGGTAAAGAAAAGTTGAAGAATATGTTTTCCTCAAAGAAATTTCAGAAATACATAATGGGATCACCAAATTCAATTGTTCCTCTTTACAGGTACACATTATTACTATTCCTTCGTAGACGTTTACTTGCATCACATATACTAATGTTTTTTGAATCGTGTGCGATAAGGTCAAGAGTTTAGTCTAATAAGTTACTAGCCTAGTGCTATTGAAAAGACACTCCCCACCTTTGTTGTTGTACCCTTAGTTATACTTTTGGAGCTATTGATGTTCTTGTTGTTAGTAAATCGACTCGTATTTGCTTATTGGCAATGCATGGATTTCAAGATATTAACTTGATTCAAAACATCTTTTACACTACTAGAAAGAACACAAATTTTTTACTAATATTTCTATTGGAAATCTTATATTTTCAATGAAAAATCAATTGAAAATGTTCGTTGGACATCTTGTTATTTTGTTGTCATTATTTTCTTTTCAATCATGCTTTGATTTTTTTGAGTTGAGGGTCATAATCTGTCTGTCTCACAAGTGTAGATGTAAGATTTGCGCACATATATATATATATATATATAATCCTACCTTCCCCTGCTTGTAGAATTATACTGAATATGTTATTGTTATATTATTAATAAGATTTCCCTTTTTGCTCTTTCTTTAGGCACATCATACATCCAAGAATACCAAACCTAGCAATAATTGGCTACTCAGGGAGCATAACAAATCTCCACACATCTGAGATGAGGTGCCAATGGTTAGCACATTTTCTTGATCAAACATTCAAGTTGCCAAGCATAAAAGAGATGGAAAAAGATATTCAAAATTGGGAAAATTACATGAAAACATATGCTGGAAAAGAGTACAAAAGGGCTTGTATTGCAGCACTACACATATGGTACAATGATCAATTGTGCAAGGACATTGGATGCAACAATAGAAGAAAGAAGAGTTTCTATGATGAATGGTTTCAACCATACTTGCAATCAGATTATGTTGGCCTAAGTCCTAATTAATTAGTCCTATAAGTAATTCGGGATATTTATTTGGTAGTCAGACATTTTCTGTTGTTCGATTATTTGAAATATCTTTTATTAGATGGGGAAACTGACTTTCCTCTATTGTGGGGCGAAGTTACAACTATATATCTTTGACTTTCCTTATATCTATTTAGTATTTTGGATATTTTTGTGCGACTCAGAAGTACTAATTTTTTTAATTTTCTTTTATAGTAAGTCATTTTCTGTTGTTTGGTTATCTGAAAATATGTTTCATCAAATGGGGAAACAGACTTGTTGTTAAGTAGCTAGTAATGATGATGGTGATAGTTGTGATGGTGGAAGTGATTATTGTTGTAGTGATTATCATAATAGTAGCTATTGATAGTTGTCTTGGTGATTGTAACGGCAAAATTAGTTGATGTTAGTAGTTGATGTGTTGATGATGGTGACCGAAGAATGTGTGATGGTTGATAATATGTTTGTGATAGTTAGTGACAGTGCTAGTTATTACGACGGAGGTTGCTGATAATAGAGATTGATCACTATATTGGTAGTGGCTGAAAGTTGTAGTGAAGATGACGACGATGAGAGTAATGTGTGATAGTAGCGGGCGATGGTGCTAGTTGTGATGACGGAGTTTGTTGATAATAGGAATAAAATATAGTTGTGGTAGTGATGATGGTGACGGCTATATAGATATGATAATTGCGACAATTGATATAATTATAATGATGAAGGAGATAAGTATGGTAGCAACTGACAGTAACGATTAATACCAATGACGATTGTGATGATAAAAATGATCGTCAATAAACAATGATAATGGTAATTGACAATTTATAAATTCATTCTAAAATAAGTAATGCATGTTAATTATTTCTTATCCATCGTACCAAACGATAGTCATGATAGTAAATAAAACTATACCAATATAGGTGATGTGGCCAATATTCATCCTCAAACAAAGGAGCCTAACTTCTGGAGACCAAAAAAAATGAATCAAAATCACAAAAAATTCCCTCCTCTTCTTCTCTCCATTGTGAAAACACCCATTTATATTGGCTTGTTTATCTATTTCTACACTCACAGAGAATCAAATCAAAAAGGGAAAAGACAAGAAACCCCTCATCAGCTTTAGCTGAATTTCATCATCAATGGCTGCTGCTGCTTCAGCTGCAGCTTCTGCTTCACTTTCTTTGAATCAACATCGTTCTGTGGCTCCAATACAACATGGGGTTTCTTTGAATTCAAGAATTCGTGTTCCTGCAAGGTTTTCCTCAAAGGGGTTCACTTCAAGAATCAGGGCTAGCTCTGCTGTTGCTGTAGAACCTGTAATTCTTGAAATTGGGAAAGTTTTCTACTTTTTTTGTTTCTTTTCACAGTATTGATTGTATCAATATGAGGGTCTTTTTGAGCATCAGATGTTTTGTTGGTGTTTGTTAGTTTTAGTTTTTGATAACCATGGTGTCCGGGTCAGCTTATTCGTAACTCTATATCAGCTTACTCGTAACTCTATATACCAAGGCTAGAATAATAGATGGGGAAAAAGTTGGGATTTGATCCTAAGACCTCGTGATTTTCAACCACTTATCACTAGGCTGCACCATTGGTGTTTTGCTTAAATTCACCAGACCTCAAATTGTGGGATTACACTGAGTTGTTGTTGTTGTTGTTCTGCTTAAATTGCCAGACCATAGGTAGACTGACGATATACGGAATTATTTTTGGTTATTGCTGCTGCATTCATGTAATTATTAGCTAATCGTAACCATAATTTGAATTTGGGAGCTAAGTTTTTCTGATGAGTGTATTGACTCCAGTTAGTGGATAAAGTTGAGATATTTATCTTGTTTTATGGCTCAATACTTATTAAATCAAGAAAGCTTGTCATAGCTATATTTCTTTGCTCTTTCTCTGTTGATGCATAGGATCATGATCAAATGTTACAATCATGAGTGTTTTGCCGAATAATTGCCTTTTTTCGTTCTCATCTTTGTTCGTTCACTTAAAGGTTTTAAAACTTAATGTGGTTAAGTGATGCATTACCTTATGGTTTCGCTTTATGCCTAATTTTTCACTCCTGTCTTGTTTAGGAATTGAGAACTCCAGCTCAGGATGCTACAGAAGTTGAATTGTTTGCTTGCCCAATTTGTTATGAACCTCTTATAAGAAAGGGGCCTTCAGGCTTTAACGTGTAAGTTAAGTTTTTTCAGATAGAGAATGCATAATAACAGTGACTCGAGGTTGGCCTAATTGGTGTTTTGACTTTGAATTTAAAACTTGCAGACCTGCAATTTACAGATCGGGATTCAAATGTAGAAAATGTAACAAGTCATATTCAAGCAAAGATATCTACCTTGATCTCACTGTTACTTCTGGAACAAAAGAATACAATGAAGTTAAACCAGCTCGGAGTGAACTATTCAGGTATCATAGCGATGTTTCAAAATTCATGTCAGTTCTTGACTAAATTGTATTCAGGTTTTTTTATTTTTTTCTTTGGTGGTGGTGGTGGTGGGGGGGGGGGGGTTCTGATTAGTTTTTTGGACTCTAATGTTTCATCTAAAGATATTGACTTTAGTTTGAAGTCGTTAACTTTTCACCCCCCGTTGCACTTTCTTGTATTGCCTTGTTCATTTAGACACTACAATCCACACAATCTTACCCAAAATTATGTTTGTTTATGCTGTAACTTTACCTCTTTTACCTAGTTGATGGGTATCCTTTTTTTTTTCGCCGTGGACCTTGGACATTAACTCTTTTGCTTACCTGAAGTCAAAATCCTGCAATCTGTAAAACAGTAATGGAAGTGGAAATTATAGAAGGAAAACTCATTGATTCCAGTAATGTTATGCAGCTTATGCTACATACCTGTTGCGAGTGCTTGGTGTAGCATGTCCAACATTTGGCATGTGGATGTTAACGTGAAATGTCTGTCTAGGAACAGTTGTGGTTAAGTCCATATGAATTAGTCCTCCACAAAATTCAATCTAAAAGTTTTATTGTAGTAATATTTTTGTTCTACAAAGTTTTCCTTCCCTTACTTCTACGCAGAAAAAAAGGGAGGAAAGAAAATGAGATTTGGTATCAACATCTGACAAACGTACAGAAACAAGTTTTTGATGAACATACAATAAACTACGTTTTAACCCTGAACTAGTTGAGGTTGACTAGATGAATCTTCTACATCCATTTTCTCTATTTGGGTCCATTATAATACAAGTAAGTTGTCTTTTTGATACAAATTAGGTGTTGTCTAAAATTAGAAGGTTCCTTAAATAACACTTTTTCGATGATAACATACAAATCTTTGACCATATTAAAAAGATTCATGGTTACAACGACAGTTAAACTTTAATTTCTACTTGTTAATTTTGCCTAGCTATATTGATTCTTTGCTTTCACAATCTTCTTGTTGACAATCTTGCCTTGATTTGATTTTTACCCCATTTTTCTATTACAACTATCGGTTCAAAGTAGTGCAGTCAAAATTTATGATTTATAAAGAAACGGTTTCTTTAATTTGTGGCTTTCTTTGCTTGGTTGGAATAAGCATTTCTTCTTTTTTCCTGTAAGTAGCTCTCCAAATGAAGTGCTGAAAATTTTCTTGATCTTTTTCGTTGGACTCCTGAGGCATCAATTAAAGTCTTGTAATAAAGGACTTTAAGGCATCATCTTTTTTTTTTTTTTTTGGATTTTCCAGATGTTTATTTCTAATTGCTGCTGCTCTTACCCTTTCGTAGGAGTCCAGTTGTTTCATTCTTGTATGAGAGAGGCTGGCGTCAAAATTTTAACTTAAGTGGTTTTCCTGGTCCTGATGAAGAGGTAAAATCTTTTGATTGCTCAGATTAGATGTATCTGTGTAGCTTTATGGGTTGGAATGTTGATAACTAACAACAATAACAACAACATACCCAGTGAAATCCCACTTAGTAAGGTCAGGAGGGGATAGAGTGGACGCAGATCTTACCACTACCTCTTGAAGGTAGAGAGGTGGTTTCCGAAAAACTATCAGCTCAAGTGCATTAAACCCAAGTAAACAATGAAGAAAGCATACCAGTTAATAAGGAAAGCAGTGTAAAGTCCACAAGAAAGAAACAGTAATGTAGTTTTTCTTCTTAATCAGTGCATGAGAGGTTTAAGGTGTTCCCCACTTATTCAGTGCCTTTACTCTCAAAGAATTATGTCATATCTCTAGATATAAGCTTTAGAGATTTTAATTTTCTTCTTTTGCCTCCATTTAGTTTGACTAATTTGGAGATTAAGAGAATGTAGCTATAGTATGGTACTCATAGAGTAAAAACTTTAATGTATTTGTGCAAAATGGTCAAACTAGGATTAGTATTCGAATAGTTTCTGAAAATATAACCCCAGTACCGTCATCTGGTGGTAAGAATGCAATTCATGAATGCACAATATGTGGCTGTGTGGGTTAGGCACATATCACGGATTTATACTTTGTGTCTTTGCCGCAGACTAAAGCATAGTATTTAAGTGAAGGAGGGAAAAGAGGCAGGCCTATTATCGATCATGCTTCAAATTATGTGTCACTGATAAAAGAAGGTTTAGAAAAAAATCGACTGTGGGGAGCTTTTATTTTTTAAATAATTTGCTTTAGGAAATTGTGATGGATTAAACTAGAAATAGTTGAAGCAATTAGATGGTGAAAATTTGCTTCTGGTTTTGTATTAATTGCTAATTTATGTTACAGAGGACTAGCTACGTGAAGCTACGCCTCTCCCAGTAAAGCTGCTTAGATTTTTCCTGCTGTAAATTAGCCCGTAAATTTCACTTATTTCCTGAAGGCTTTTAGAATCCATCTTGTGAAGTCATGGCGTACGGTCTCCAAGCATATGGTGATTTCTTGAATAGTGAAAGGAGCATATCCTAGATACATTTTCACACTGATAAAACTATGGTTCCTTCCTGATGTATAAACTTACTGAAAACCGCTTACCTTGACCATACTTTGATCACCTAATATGTTAATATATGATAATAAAAGAACTTATTTATGAATTCGAAATATGGTAAACTCAATTGATTTCATTACATGGAGTACCCCCTTGACTATATAGCCATAACATCAAAGAAAAGAGTGAAACTTGCAATTTATCCTGTATTCGAAGTTCCATGGCTAGATATAGTCCACTGATGGCTCACGGCTGCGTGATTGCCCTTTTGTTATTAAATGCAGTTTAAGATGGCTCAAGAGTACTTTAAAGTTGCTGAAGGTGGTGTTCTTGTTGACGTTAGCTGCGGTAGTGGATTGTTTTCCAGGAAATTTGCCAAATCTGGTGCCTACTCAAGAGTCGTTGCACTTGACTTTTCTGAAAACATGCTTCGCCAGTGTTATGATTTCATCAAGAATGATGAGAGTATCATAAGCTCGTAAGTGATTTTCTGTCTAATATAGGAGATCAAGTCGTTGAAATCTCATTAGTCGGAAATTGTCTTTTTAGATGAGAAAGATTTGAATTTCTCTTTCTATATAAATTTGCAGCAATCTGGCTCTTGTAAGGGCAGATGTTTCCAGATTACCTTTTTCCTCTGGATCAATTGATGCTGTGCATGCAGGTGCTGCCTTGCATTGTTGGCCATCTCCATCCAATGCTGTAAGTTTTTCAAATTTTAGTCTTTCCTGGGAAAATGATCATATACTTCATGACTTAATAATGCACTATTTTTTCAGTTCCAAACTAGTTGAGGTCCGCCATACGAGTTCCCTATATCCATTCTGCATTATCTGGCCTCCCATCCCAATAATGGTTAATAATTTGTCTTTTAAAGTTAATTACGCGTTCTCTAAGACTAGAGGTTCTCTAGACCAAACACTTGTTCCTACACTAATATTTAGGTCTCTAACCACACTGAAAGGGACCCACGCAAGCGTGAGACTTTAAACAAATGTAGCCAAAACCGAGTTCCAATCCAATTTATTAAGTTCTGTCAGTTAATTCTACATTGATTTCAATAGCTTATCGGTCCTTGTACTTGTAATATTGATACTATGAGTCTTACCCTTTGGGCCAGTTTTTCCAACTCGAGTCTGAATTAGCCATGTAAATTGGGAAATAATTGTAAATCTATTTCAGTGGACGCTGCAATTCTGATGACCCTTTATCTTCTGATGTACAAACTTACCGTTATTCTCACCGGATCAATTTACTCTGCATGAACAAACTTTGCCATTTTCTGATTATAACCATAAGAGTTCTCTTTTTCTTTTCGCATATTTAACACTCAACGGCATAGTTATCGACAATTGCATTATTAATGTCACCGAGTGTAAACAGGACAACTGATTCTGGGTGAAGAAAGTATTACTTCAGGATACCAACCCCGAGCCCCTAAGAATCTGAAAAGGAAATTTTTGCTAGAAAACATGAGCTCATTTTAGGGGAAGAAAATGGAGGTCGATAAATATATGTGACTGAATTAGTTTCAAGGAAATTTAAGTAACTGAAGTAAGAGAAATGGGTCTCTGAGTAAACAGTTTAATCATTTCCATGTCTACCTATAGTTGTGATATTTTGGATATGTATCTGATTGTTCCTTTTAATTGCGATATTTCGGATATGTATCTGAATGTTCCTTTCCATTGCATGCTGCTTTTGGTTGTAAAGTATTGCGTAAATAGTTCTGTACTGATTCATAAACTTATAATTTGGATTTTCTGTCCTCATTATTACATATTGTTTTCTTTGCTTCGGTTATCGTATTATTTGTTTTTGCCATTGTTCTTTTCTCCATTATTTCATCACGGCTTACCTTTTGAGGTGGCCCAGTGGTTTGGGCTTGGGACTTCCATGTTGGAAGTCTCAAAGTTCGAAACCCCTTGCCAGCGAAAGCAAGGGGTTTGCCTTCTGGGTCGAGTTCACGCACCGGGCTTGCTTAGTGCGGGTTACCTCTCCTGTGTGGTTTGCGAGCTATAGCATAGGAGGGGGGGTTTTACCCTGTGTGCACCCAAAGGGTAGCAACTGCTTCATCATGACTTCTTCACTATTGCATTTCCTTTTCATATTTGCATTAGAATGCTTTACTTGAGCCGAGGCTCTATCGAAAACAACTTCTCTACCTTCACAAGATAGGGGTAAAGTCTGCATATACACTACCCTCCCCAGACCCCACTTGTGAGATTACATTGCGTATGTCGTTGTTGTATAATTTGGATTGCTGACGCATAGTTTTATTTGATTTCGTTGCTGCTTGCTTAAGTTTGACGATTTATGGCACTCTCGAATTCAATGAATGAAGTTGAGTTTACAATTGATGATGCTGTTATTTGTTCTCCAGATTGCTGAAATTAACCGGATTTTGCGTAGTGGAGGTGTATTTGTTGGTACTACATTTCTTCGAGTCAATCCTTCAGCTCCTACGATATTTAGAGCTCTGGAGCAGGTAAATTTCATTTTCCGTCTTGTGATTATACTCTATACTCTTAAGTTTTCCCCATTCTAGCGTCACATAAAATTGATCGATAATAGTGGTAAAAGAATAGTTACCAACACCTGAGATAACATGAAATTCATGGACATTAACTGAAGAACGTCAATATAGTCAGTCGTCTAGCCTGTCTTAACTGTCAACATGAAAGAAAGGCACGAAAAGATGTATGGTATTGATGACATCGGAAAGAAGGCTCGTACCTGATAGATAGATAATCGTTCCTGTCAGATAGATATGAACGTAAATTTCCTTTTTCATCGCAGAGTGCTACACGGACTTACAGCTATTTTACTCAAGAGGAGATTAAAGACTTGGTGACAAGCTGTGGTCTCATCAACTATACCAGTAAAGTTCAGAGCTCTTTTATCATGTTCTCCGCGCAAAAACAGTGATCTTTCAGCTGGTATAAACGCGTCATTCTCCCCGTTTTGGTATATGATTGCACTCGTTTCGACGTGCAATCTATCTCAACTCTGTAAAGAAATAGTAAATACAGTACATAAAAGTTGATTCAGTCTGTTAAAGAACATTCTTTCTTGTGAATAATACACTGCTGGTGTAAAGACAGTGTGTAACTGTACACTTAAGTAATATATATCAGTTCATTTAATAGTCCTTGGACTTAGTTATTTCGGGATTATAATTCTTGGACTAATTTATCTTACCTAGAAAGTCGGATAAAATAACTCCGAGTTTGATGAGATAAGGTGGGATATTATCCCACGAACCAAACGACCCCTTAGTACTTGCCCTTGGCTGGTTTATTGTATTCTCAATAATAAATATGCAATACTATAACTTATTATTTGAGTTAATCTTAATCTTCTTATTTTTGTTGATTAAGAACGCTATGAACCATCGTTCATTTATTAGAGAATTATGAAAGTCAACAATGTTAACTAAGGAATTTGACACATAATCTGAACTTTTAGACGAAGCATGAATGTTGGACGTTAGGCATATTTAGGACATATAGTCTAACGCTTAAGACGTAAGTCTCATAAAACTAAGCCCAACACATGAGACTTGAGGCGTTTTTCCAGTCGCCTTGGGGTGAGTCCCAAAACCTCCTCTTAAAACAGTGATTTGTAAACTGAAAACGATCTTTACTTTGTAAATAAAATTTAAATAATGAATGGCATAATATAAATCAGTTTGAATGTATCTCACATAATTGTCGTGTAAGACATGTGTGTTTACGTTTTCAACTCTCTACAAGTTTAAGTGACTACTTATACATATTTAAAGTTAAAGGGCATAAACGATAATTGACGCCAAGTTAAGAGGAAATATTTATATATTATGCTTTTATAAAAACACAAATTTATGGTCAATTTTTACCTCAAACAAAATAAAACCATGATTTGAAATTTCAAATCATATTTTATTTTTTGAAGAATTCAAAATTTAAAATCATGATCCCAAATCACATGTCTAAATACTAATTTGCAATCATAACTCTATATCGCATATTCAAACGCAAGCTAAATGAGGAAGAAAAAAAGAATTTTAAGGAAATTAAGTACTCCCTTTGTCCCATTTTAGTTGTCATGTTGTGTTTTTCGAAAGTTAATTTAACTTATTTCCAAAGCTAATTAGATCAAATTAATTTGATATTTTAAAATAAAAATTTAGATATTAAAAAAACTATAAGAACAATATTATGGTGAAAAAATACAACTTCAAATGTCAATCAAAATTCATATGATTTGACTCTACAAATAAAAATTATGACAACTGAAATGAAATAGAGAGTAGAAAATGGCTAAAAATAAATAACTAATTAGTGTTATATATATTAATTGTTAAGTGCATAGAGCACTACATATTGTTAGGTATTTTTAAAGTTAGTGCAGCACTTATTTGAGCAGTGCAAGGTGCACTAATTACAATTATTTTTATCTATAAAAGGGAGCATTTTGCTCCCTTCAAAGGTAACGAGACAGAGAATTTTTAAAGATACAGAGAAATTTCCTCTTCTCCTTCTTC
>JBCEWC010010778.1:0-17327 GCA_038996855.1 Solanum aculeatissimum
TGTTGCTTGGTCATGCTATACTTGTCATATGCATTGCATGCCCGCATACTTAGTGCTTCATTGTGCTAACCCATATTTTTCTACATGTACTCACCATGTAGGGTATGAGGGTGATTATTATATTCTTCCAGACGACGCTTGATACTCTTGTTGAAGACTTGTAGTGGTGATCCCTATTGTTCAAGGGAAATAGGCACCATCTATCTTCCTTTACTTTCATGTATTTACTTTCTTTGACATTGAGGGTGAGCCTCGAGCTTGTCGAGGCCCCGCTCTTCTATGTAGAGGCATGTTTGCACAAATCTTACTCTTGTACGTTTAACTTGTATGTTGGATATTTGGCTATGTAATATGATTCTACTCCCGTTTGATTTATGATTATATCTCATGTTATGGTGATGGCTTATGTTCCATGTTATTGTAATGACTTGAATGTTGAGCATGATGTATAACTATGTGCTATGTGCAAGCATGTCCATCCCTCTCCCATAATGTCCCCATAGCATGAGTCCCAAGTCTCTAATACCTAGAGCTTATGTGCTACATGCTTTAACTTCCTCGTTTCCGAACCGATGATGAGTGTATTGATGCTATGATGGCTTGATCGAGGGTCTTCGGGTCCTCTTTCGCCATGTCACATCTAGGCCCCTATCCGGGTCGTGACATTCAATAAAGATAAGGGTTCTAACCAAAATCCCCAAAGAGATATAGGTGCACATGCTTCACCTAATTATCTAAGGTGCGGAAAGCTCCATATGAGTGAATGTCTAACTGGCTTTAATGCTTTCCTTAAAGGTGGTAAGCTTGGACATCATGCAAAGGATTGTAGGAGTGGTAATTCAAAGCCTCATGGACAAGGTAGACAAGAATAAGGAACACCAAAAGCTAATAGGTTTTATGCCCTTCATGGTCGTCAAGAGGTGGAAGAAGCCCTTGATGTGATTATCGATATGTTGAAACATTGTGATTTTGATGCTTATGCACTTTTAGATTTGAGGGAAAATTTTTCTTTTTTCACACCTTTTTTTGCCAATAGATTCCATGCATGTCTTTAAACTCTTGTTGATCCTTTTAAAGTTAGCACTCCCATTGGTGAGTCTATGCTTGAACAAAATGTCTATAAAGGTTGTCCCGTGTCCATCATGCATAAAGTTATTACTTGTGATTTTGTAGAGCTTTCTATGGTTGATTTTGATATTATACTTAGGATGGATTGGTTAGATGTTTCTTATTCTTCCATAGATTGTCGGACCCATAGTGCGAAGTTTCAATTTCCAAATGAGCCTACTCTTGAGTGGAAGGGTGGTAGTTCTTCATGTAAAGGTCGGTTTATTTCCTATCTCAAAGCCTATAAAATAATCTCTAAGGGGTGTATCTACCATTTAGTAAGGGTTAGAGATGTTTCATCCAAAATTCCATCTCTTGAGTCGGATCCTATAGTCAATGAGTTTTCTGATGTGTTTCCCAAAGAGTTGCTCGGTGTCCCTCCCGAAAGAGAGATAGATTTTGGCATAAATACTTTGCTCGACACCCAAACTATATAAATCCCTCCAAAAAGAATGGCCCCAGTAGAGTTAAAGAAACTAAAGGAGCAATTGAAATATTTGCTAGAGAAAGGATTTATTAGACCTATTAGGTCTTAATGGGGTGCCCCGATATTGTTAGTAAGAAAGAAAGATGGGTCACTCTGAATGTGTATAGACTATCGCCAAGTCAATAAAGTTACCATTAAGAACAAGTATCCACTCCTAAGGATCGATGACCTATTTGATCAATTACAAGTAGCTGAGAACTTTTCCAAAATTGATTTGAGGTCTGGCTATCATCAATTGAGGGTGAGAGAATGTGATATTCCCAAAATGGCATTTTGGATAAGGTATGGAAACTTTGAATTTGTGGGGATGTCCTTTGGGTTAACTAATGTACCTGCTATCTTTATGGACCTTATGAATAGAGTGTTCAAATTCTACCGTGATATGTTTGTGGTAATATATATTGATGATATTTTAGTTTATTCATGGGATGAAGAAGATAATACAGAGAATTTGAGTGTAGTCTTACAAACCTTGAGGGATGAGAAGTTGTTTCCCAAGTTCAAAAAATATGAGTTTTGGTTGAAAGTGGTTGCATTTCTTTTGCATATAGTGTCCGGTGATGGGATAAAAGTTGACCCCAAGAAGACAGAAGCGATCAGAAATTGGCCAAAGCCGTTGACTGCAACAGATATTAGAAGTTTCTTGGGCCTACTGGGGTATTTTAGAATATCAGTTCAAGGGTTCTCCTCTAGTTCATCCTCATTGACTAAGTTGACCCAAAAGAAAGTAAAGTTTGTGTGGATGGATGAGTGTGAGAAAAGCTTCCAAACTTTGAAGGATTGGTTCTTGACATTACCAGAGGGTACTGATGGATTTGTTGTTTATTGTGATGTCTGAAATATTGGTTTTGGTTATGTGTTGATGCGAAATGGTAAAGTGACTGTTTATGCTTCAAGGCAACTAAAGGTCCATGAAACGAACTATCAAAAACATGATCTTGAACTAGCGACTATGGTATTTGCATTGAAAATTTGGCATCATTATTTGTATGGGGTCCATGTTGATGTGTTCACCCACTATAAAAGTCTACAACATGTGTTTTACACAAAGAGATCTCAATTTGAGGCAAAGGAGTTGGTTGGAACTTCTTAAAGATTATGACATGAGTGTAAAGTATCAACTGGGTAAGGCCAACGTTATAGCCAATGAACTTAGTTGAATGTCCGTGGGAAGTATGTCACGACTTGAAAATGATAGGAAGAGGGAATTGGTAAAGGAAGTACATAGGTTGGCTAGATTGGGGGTAAAGTTGAGTGACACTGAGAATGGCAGTGTCATGGTGGTAAATGGCTCAGAATCATCATTTATTGTGGATGTCAAGTTTAAGCAATATCTTGATCCCTCCTTGATTGAATTCAAGGCTTTTGTGAAGGAAGGAAAGATAGAGGTATTCTCATAAGGGGGAGATTGGGTGCTTCATTATCAAGAGAGATTGTGTGTGCCAGATGTTGATGGGTTGAGAACCTTGATATTGCAAGAAGCTCGCAATTCTTCCTATACCATTAACCACGGTTCCACTAAGATGTATAGGGACTTGAGGGAAGTGTATTGGTGGAACGGAATGAAGAAATATATTGCTAAATTTATGACTGAATGCTCCAATTGTCAACAAGTTAAAGTGGAACAAAGACCGAGTAGTTTGGCTCAAAACATTGAGATTCCCACTTGGAAATAGGAAGAGATTAATATGGATTTTGTATTTGGGATTCCTAAGACCACGAGGCACTTTGATTCTACATGGGTAATAGTGGATTGGATGATGGGATCGGCTCATTTCTTGCATGTTAAGATAATTTTCGGTGTCGAAGAGTATGCTAAACTGTATATTTGGGAGTTGGTGAGGTTTCATGGGATTCCATTGTCCATTATTTTGGATCTTGATACTCAATTTACCTCACACTTTTGGAGGTCATTCCAAAGAGCTCTTGGTACTAAGTGATGTACTATCTAAATACAACACTTTGGATGCTTAAAACATGGAATTTTATGTGCTCTCAAAGCGATGTTAGTAGATTTGATGTGAATTTATGTTTGTTTATAAGATTGCATGGTTTGCATGAATTTTGGGCCAAGTGTGTTGAAATTGCTAATTTTGACGATCCACAAAACCCTGTACGGGTCGTGGAATATTACACAGGCCATAGAAGAGGTTTCGTAGAAAATTCCAGTGAGGGGTAATTTTTGGGATCATACTCTACAAATATGAAGAAGATCCATAAAGTATTCCACGAGTAGTAGAGTTGAGGTCATACCCTGAGGAGAAGTGTTGAAAGTTTATCAGAAAAAACCCTCCACGAGCTATAGAATCTTATATAGCCCATAGATGGGTCTCATAGAAGACCATTCTAATTTTACAGAAAAGGAGCACAAAACCCGGAATATGGGCAGTGAAACATTATATGTCCCGTAGAAGGTGCTCGTAGAGTTTGTCGACCCAATATTTTTAGTTTGAATTAGTTTTATATTTTAGATATTATAAATAGGTTTTTAGGTTATTTTTCATCAAGTTTTGTGGAGTTTACAGTTTATAGGATTTTTAGAGAGAGAACACGAGAGAATTGTGTGAAAAACATATTGTGGTGTTCTTGAATCGTACTTGTGATTTCTATTGAAGAGTTGGATTTCTTGTTCTTAAATTCATTCGTGTAAGTGCTCAATTATGTTATTTTATATCATGATTTTTGCATCTACATTGATCATGAGTAGCTAAATCCATAACTAGGGTTGTGGAGACCATGAAGAACTAACAAAGTAAAACTAGATAATTCATAATTCTTGGATAGTGTGTATGAATATATTAATTACTTCTCTTCATTTTGCATGCTTTTTAATGGTGGCCAACTTAGAACTCATCTAGTGTTACTTGTCGGATCAAGGAGGTAATGAAGAGGAAAAGAGAATAATCAACAGGATTCGATTGATGTTTTCTTGTATAATCAAACAAACTAGATCAAGGGGAGGTTTTAATGGAAAAATAGGTAAAGGTTAGTAATGTCACAGTGCGGAGATGGATCAAATCCTGTAGTGAAATTTACCTCTCTGCTGGATCAAAGGGTTTGGTAAACTTGACTTGTCGTTCGGCATCTACACCTTGGAAAATGATTACAATTATCTGGTAATACTAAGTAAGGGAATCATAGGGAACACATCACCCTAGTTAACTCTTCTACTTATTTAACAACACTTATACTAGTTTAGGTTTACGTTTCTTGCAATTACAAAATCCCCCTTTCTTTTGGGAGATAAAAAGGTTAATCAACCCAATTTGCTTAAAATTAATCGAAAAAATCTACCATATTCCTTATGCGTTTGACCCTAACCTCGGTTAGATTATATATCTTGACAACTACCACTTTAACCTTCAAAAAGGAGGTGTAGCTTGGGCGACATCAAGATTTTTGTGTCGTTGCCGGGGAATACGGCTAGACTTGCTTAAATTTGAGTAGATTGGGAATTAACCCTTATTTCCCTCATTTTACAATTTTGGTTATTTATATTTTATTTTTGCGTACATGTGTAGTGTATGCATAACACTCATAGTCGAGGAAATCCTTTGACTCCGTTTGACCCAGAGATTTAAAGGACGCTGAGGAGAATGGCCTAGGACAATACAAATAACATTGCAGATGATATGATGAATGAAGCACTAAACCCGAACAATAACAATAAAAACCCACTGCCACAGGTTCCCTAAGTTATAGCTAATCAATGGAATCAATATCAGCTTGACCCTATGGTGATAGACGTCATAGGAGCTATTTTGTTACCTCCACTGCTGAATGACACATGTTCATCATGTCGAGTTAGTTGTTTCAAATGTTGCAGAATCACGGGTTGTTCATGGGCCTACCATCAGAGGATCTGCATAACTAACTACACAACGTTGTGTTCATTTGTAAGAGCATGATGGGAAATCAGAATCTATCTATGGATGAGGTTAGGCTCAGTGTTTTCCCACTTTCTCTCACAGGAAACTGAACGCTATGGTTATTTAAGCTCTCACAGAGTTCAATCACCACCTAGGAAGAGTTGCAAAAGGCCTTTTTAGAGGGGTTCTTCACGATATCAAAGAAGCAAAAATTGAAAGCTCAAATCAACAACTTCGAGCAAGTATCCGGTGATTCACTCAGTACCACGTAGGAGATATTTACAAAGTGCCTGAGGAGTGTCTTAGACCACAAGATCGTTGATGAAGCCCTAGTAAAGATCTTCTATCGAGCCTTAGAGGAGAATAGTCAATCCATTGTTCACACTATCATGAAGCCTTGTTTATTGATTATCTATTTCAGGAGGTTGCACAAAGGACGGAGAGAGTGGTTAAGAAAAAGCGTGCATAAGGGATGAGAGTTAAGTCTACTACAAAGAACTCGTTCTCAGTCAATGCTAGTCCAACGCAAGCATAAACCAGTAAAGATGTGATGCAAGAGCTTGCCTGAATTAACACTAATGTGGAGTTGCTGATGAAACAGAACCAAAAACATATCAATGTTGTATCTCATCAACCTCCATGAGCACCCGTGTACGAGGAGCCTTACTTTGAGAAGGACACTTTCTTTGTCGCAAATTAGATGGCGGGTTACCGAACCAACGTCCAAGGGCCCAATCAGGACTATTGGTGCCAAGGTCAAGGAAACCAAGGTCAGAACTTTGGTAGAGATGATGCCTTTAGAGACAACAATAGAAGAGGCTACTATTACATGAATAGGGGCCCAGACAGAGATGCAGATTGCAAATGTAGAGATGGCTACCACAACGGTCTGTATGATTAACCACATAATCTAAATTCTGGTGTTGGCATCTCTCGCATAGAGGATATGTTTGATCATTTGTTGAAGAAGGCTAATGCTCATGATAAGACACTAAAGGGGATGATGACATCTCAAGTATTAACCAGAAAATTGAGTCTCACTATGTGGCTATCAAGCAACTGGAACATCAGTTAGGTCAGATGTCAACTCAACTGAACAAGCGCTAGAAAGGTATATTACCCAGCAATACAGTTCAAAATTCTAAGAATGAAGGCCAGTGAATATCAGTCACAATACATGGTGGAAATCAGACCATTGATCCTCGAATGCCAGTTGATGATGATGATGTTCATAAGGAGATGGTTGAGTGTAAGGATGTTGAGACTGGAGATGTTTGTGCTAAGAATAGGGAGAGTGACACAACGCTAATGCCACAGAAGATGAAACCCACTCCTAAACCTCCTCCTTCTTTTTCTTAGAGGCTCAAGAAGAAAGAGGAGGAAGGTAAGTCTAAGAACTTTTTGTCCATGCTAAAACAACTCTCCATCAATATCCCTCTAATTGAAGCATTGGAGAATATGCCCGTATATGCAAAGTTTATGAAGGATTTGGTCACCAAGAAGCAGACTATAAGTCAAGAGCTTCAGCATTAAAGTATGATATATACAAGGTCCTTAGTACAAAAGCGAGAAGATCTTGGAGCATTCACCATCCCCTGCACCATTGGTGATGTGGTGTTCGCAAGGGAATCATGTGATCTAGGTGCCACCATAAATCTAATGCCCCAGGAAGTCTTCAGAAATCTAGAACTGGAACCCCTACACCTATGAGCATGATATTGTTCATGGCTGACCAGACGATAAAGAAGCCTACGGGGATAAGAAGACTTTGGGGATACTGTATGACGTACTTGTCAAAGTATAGAAATTCATATTCTCCAAAGACTTTGTGATCCTAGATTATGAGGTCAACTTCAAAGTCCCAATCATCTTGGGAAGGCCTTTCCTTCCACTGGGCGAGTACTTGTGGATATGAAATTCGGCCAACTCAAGTTTAGATTGAATGATGAAGAAGTCATATTCAACATCTATCAGTCAATAAAGATGCCAGATGAATTGAAAATGGAAGTATAGGCACTTGATGAAGTCTAAGTTATCAAGTAGTCCACGTCGTGTCGCGATAATAAATCAGGCGCTATTTTGGGAGGCTACCCAAGCTATTTGATGTAATAAGATAGCTTTGTTTGGTTTTTAGCTTTCAATTTAGGTAGTTTTAATTTTGTTTTAGCATTTTGGTAGTAAATTGTGGACATTAGATTGGTGGCATATAGGGTAACAATGTGTTTTGTGAAGCCCATATAGGTACAAGACTAAGCCTCTATCTTGGGATGAGACGGCAATTAAAAGTATTTCTATGACTGGTTTTACAGGCCGTAAATCAAACTACGACCCATACATCAACTCATAGAACACTTTCAATGAGCAAACCTATGTGCACTCCAGAACACGAGCCAACTTAATGGCCTGTAGAAATAACTATGAGTCGTGAATGGGGCTCATAGACCCCATGTAACGTTTCTACCTTTGACCAAGTTTTGGGGGTTCTACGACTTACTTTACGGTCTGTATCTCATTCTACGGCTAATAAATTAGACTCGTATAACCCATCCCCTAACTAGGGTTTCAGGATTCTTACGAAACTAGGATCTATAAGCCAGAGAATACTCTATGGCTCGTAATTGGGATTTCGTAGAGTCGGGCCCAGTTCTTTTGAACTGACCCGATAAAGGTATAAAAGGGGTAAAAATAAAATTTGACCCCAATTTCACTCTTTATTTCAAAAATACCTGATCCCTTTTCAAACCCTAAGCCTAATCTAACCTCCCCCTATCTAGTCACCGTCAAAATTTTCCGACCACTTTTTCGACAACTCCTCTAGTCCAATCCTCCAAATTTCTTTTTCAAACTCAACTGGATTTTCTCAAATTTTTGTAAGTTCTTGGTCCCAAAACCTTTGAACATCCAAAATTAGTCTAAATTGGTTGAATAGTTTTATGGGCACGGTGTTCTTAACTTAGTAATTGAAAATTCTTGAAGGCCCTCATATGTATTGTCGGTAATGACCTAGTTTTAATGTTGAAATGGCTTTAGAATTATATCATGAACCAGAAAATTTTGCATGTGGCCATGATTTATATGTTTGAATGAAACTAAATCATGTCATCTAATGTTATTTGAATTGAATGAACTTGTTTGAAAATTGAAATGTAGGGTATTGTTTTGGTTTCAAATCATTTTAAACGGTGCCAGATTGCTAAACAAACAGGCAAAATAAAACTTGATGGGGTTATGTGTAATCATTGCATGATTGGGGTTTGGCTATTTGTTGAAATCATGTGAGGGTGTGAATTTTTTCTATGGTGCTGATTTAACTGTTATCAGGTGGTTTTAAGACCCATGTTGATGAACTTGGAAATCCAAGTTTCTAGAAAAATCACTTTACGAGGGTCTCCTATGCCCGGTGGAACATTCCACGAGTTGTAGTTACCCCTCGTAAAAAATTCCAGAAACTTTAAATTTCAAGGATGTCATCAAACGAGACCTTTTATGATCCATAGATTATTCAATGACTCATATATAGGTCTAGTAGGGGTCTTCTTGCAAAAACCAAAAATTGGAGTGTACTCTATGACTCGGGTTATGATTTGTAGAAAGTCCTATAAGTTGGCCCTAGTGTCGTACATGGAAATCCAGTAGCTAAACTTTGGGGACTCTATTTCTTTGAGGGCCTTTTATGGCTAGTAGTGCGTACTATGGCTCGTAAAAGAGCCCTCGTAAGCCCTTTATGCCTAGTTCAGTTACGATTTTACTTTTCATTTCGTGACTCATGAGGCTAATCATGTTTGCTAAATGTGTGTTTTTCAGGTACTATCGACCTAAAGCCCAAACGTGATGATGTACAAGCCATGAGGGACCAATTGTAAGATGAGCCAACCGAGTCAAAGGCTAGTGCCTTAGTAGAGTAGCTTGGCGTCTAGCCTAACATGGAAATTGAACCACGATAGACACAGGCTGCCACCAGACAGGATACGAAGCTCCAGATCAATGCAATTTTGGTCTATCCAGCCCCGTCTGATGAAGGAGGTGACAGGGCTAGCAGCTCCATACATATAACCTCGTCCGAGGAAGGATTCGCATTTGTGTCCAAAGAGAGGTTAGACTCCGGTTCTACTTCAATCCCTCGAGCACCAGCCTCACCTCTGGATGCTCAATCTAGTCAGTGGTATATCGAGGGCATGCAAGCCATATACTCTGAGGGTATACAAGGTAACGAGCGAGGCTGACCAGTTCATTCTATTTTTAAAGAGCCCCAAGTCATCACCTCTGGACTCAATAGTGTCCCAATCTTTCAGGACACCATCGCCACATATAGGCTACAATGGTTGGAAGAGTGTCGGGGAAGTACTCCCCGACCATTTTTCATGAGTTCTTTGCATCCTACGCCGCCACAGCTCTATATGATCTTCCCAAGGGGAAGAAACCCCTCACCCAGCCTCGATTGACACAGATTAAGTTGAAGGGTCGTCAGGTAGATATCTCAGAGGCCACTATCTGCCACATACTTTTAGGGCCAGAGTTCCTAGCCCCAAATATACAATAGAGTTTAATAGGAGAGTGGGGCAGACTAGGGACACAACTCTTATTAGAGACTCATTCCGTAGAGTCGGCTTATTGTGATGGGTTGCACCAAGACTGCAAAGAAGGAGACCCTGAGTAAGTCGCTACATCAGTGGAGCCTATCATAAAGGCCTCGCTGAGCTTCACCGCCAAATTCTGGTGCGCTGTAGTGAGATCACTGATCTGACCTACACTTGTAGATAATACATTAAAGCCGAACCATGCCATTTTGGTTGCCAACATCTTTGTAGGCTATGAGATCGATTGGGCCCAAAGAGGACCACCTTCATCCCCTTCCCATACCTTATTTACAGACTATGCTTAGAGGCGAGGGTGGAGAGTCTTCATCATGTGGACTCGATTATAGAGGTTCATAGGACAATGGACGCTAGCCTAATAAAGGTTAATGATAATCCAGTGGCACTCTGGTGGGCACCACGACCACCAATTCATATGCCAAAGATGTTTGTTGCGATCTCACTACCTTAGCCTCCTTCTACCACCACCATTGCTCTTCTCGTTATTTAGGGGCCCCCATAAACATAGATAGATGTGGAGAGGGGTCCCACTACCGCTATTCC
Source organism: Solanum aculeatissimum (assembly GCA_038996855.1). NCBI lineage: Eukaryota > Viridiplantae > Streptophyta > Magnoliopsida > Solanales > Solanaceae > Solanum > Solanum aculeatissimum. The sequence continues at coordinate 10,602 of JBCEWC010010778.1, forward strand.
TGTACCAGAGGTCATGCCCACTCCAACAACACCCACTGCATAGTCTTCGCGTCTACAGCATCCATACAGACCTTAGTGCAGAGATAAGCCCACACTGAGTCTTAGTTGGCTCAGCTACTATAGTGGATTCAACCCTAGGTCTGCCAGGTTATTCAGATACAAAGGTCGCATGCGAACATTTACGGAGACTACTTTTCAAAAGAGACTTAGACCCGTGGAAAGTCATATTGCTGCATTTGAGCAATGAGTACAGCAGAGCCTCAACATAACATGACCTGTAGATATGGTAGCCCATTGAGATGGAGATCCAACAGCTTTGGGCTCAAATAAGTGTAGCACTCACAACACTAGTTGTATTTTGACTGACTGACCCTGCTGAGGTGATTGTAGATCTATTTTCTCCAAAGGAGACACCACTACCTTCTCTCGGGAAGAGACCCTGCACAGACAACCTAGATCTTATGAGATTAGAGACGGGACTAATAGAGGAGCAAGAGATAGAGCTTGCAAGGATATGGGGTATGCAGGACGAGGAAAGGAGGCGAGCTCATGAGATAGAAAGAGTGAGGGCTATTGGAACCTCTGGACATGCTCCCACAATTGAGGAGTCAACCAGGCATATTGAGGGTGGATAGTCTCAGTCAGAGAGAGGAGCTTAGGAGCCCAGGTATGTTTTCTTTTTTACCCATATTATTTAGTTTGATCTTTTGCATGCATTGAGGACAATGCACATCTTTTTTGATGGGGTGTGGGTAGTTATAGGCCTAAGTGAAGTTTGAGTAACCTTGTCTATTAACTATCCCAATTTTGAATCTGAAGGGTTTTCTTGCTTTTGTTCATTTTCCCTGATGATATTTACTTTATGTTGAACCGGCATGTTAGGATGTATAGGTAGTATTATAAGAATATAGTACTAATGTCCATGGAAAAATATGTTTTATTGAAAAATGATACCTGTCAATTTTTTTTTAGTTAGTCTTGATAGCAACCATGCATATTTGATTGTTTAACAGTGCTTGTTCTGATAAGATAGATTGAATTATAATGAAAAGCATGATCTAAGAATCTGTGTTGATAATATAATCAGTGTCATGTGTGTGTATGCCTATTTGCATGATTCTTATACTGTGTTTCAATTGAGAACTTTCCCTGTTACTCTAACTTAGATTGTAAGATAGTTGGTTAGGAAAGGATCTTAGGTCATTATTCACATTAGTCCACTTAGCCTAAATAACCAACTAAATATGTAATGTATCCCTTGATCCTAATGTTTGAGCTTGCATGCACCTTTTCTTTTGTAAACACCTCAGTAACCTAGCCTTGTCAGATGAGAAATCCTAAAATTTGCCCTAGTCCTTCCTTGAACATTGTGCACCTTGACTGAGTCAAAAATCCTATGTTGAGGGTGGCTACCAAAAGTGGCTCTGGTTCAAAGAATAGATATTATGCACCTCAACTCAGACCATTATTCTAAGTTGAGGATGGCTGATGTAAGGAAAAATCAAAAAAGATGAGGGGGGCAGCTAATGATGTAGAAAAGAAGGGAAAATATGTAAAAGTGGTGCAAGAAAAATAAATAGATGCCAAAATAATGATTTGAAAAGAGAAAAAGAGTGTGAAAATAGAAGGCATTGTGCTAAAAATGAGAGTAAGTCATCCTAAAAAGCTTAGAATCAGAGAAAAAGGAGAATAAAATGAAAACATCAGTGTTAGTAGGGCAAAAGTGTAGAAAAATGCAGTGTCAAGGAGGGCCTTTAGTCACTATATTCCAAAACTATCACACACCAAAGTCCCTTGCACCTATGTTACAAGCCTAGAAAGTCCTAAAGTAATCCTAGTCCAACTAGTCGAAGGTCATAGTCTTGAGTATAGGGGAAAGCATATGGTATTAAATGTAGTGTTTGAATATCTTTTGTCAGAGTGAGTGATTTTTTGAAGTCCCAAATATTTCATCTGAAAATATCATCATGAGTGAGAAATGGGACTTCTTTCTGTGAGGGCACTTGCATTGCATTGTTAATATTAGACTAATTCAGTGATTGTTTCTTATCGTAGAATCCATCGCTTGTCAGAGTTACACTATTGAATGTATTAATCTGCATTGGTTTGCTTGAGAGCTATCTGATATGTATTTAAAAGTGGTGTGGGTATATGTGCTTGAGTTTGAGATGATTTGTGCCATAAGGTTGAGGTCTGTGTGTTTCTATACTGCTTATATAGATTGAGTCTATCGTTTTAGGACAAGCAACAATTTTAAGTTGAGGGTGTTGATGTGTTGTCTGTGTGTTTTTATGTTTATTTTGCAGGATTACAGAGTTGGCACAAATTTTAGGAAAAGTGTGCTAAAATTACAGATTTTGATAATCCACAAAACACTTTATGGGTCGTGGAAGATTCCATAGGCCATAGAAGAGGTTTCATAGAAAATTCAAGTGAGGGGTGGTTTTCTGGATCATACTCTACGAACATGCAGATGAGCCATAAAGTATTCCATGAGTCATAGAGTAGAGGTCGTACCCTTAGGATCAAAAGGTTGAGAAGTGTTGAAATTTCATCAGATGAAACCCTTCATTGGCCATCGAATCTTATATAGCTCGTTAAATGGGTCTCATAGAAGACTATTCCAGTTTTCCAAAAAAGGGGCATGAAACCCCAAATATGGGTTGTGAAATATTATACGGCCCGTAGGAGGTGCTGTAGAGCTTGCCGACCCAATTTTTCCTAGTTTAATTTAGTTTTGTATTTTAGACATTATGAATAAATTTTTAGGTTATTTTTCATCAAGTTTCTAGAAGTTTACAGTTCTAAGGATTTTTAGAGAGAGAGAAAATGAGAGGATTGTGTGAAAAACATATTGTGGTGTTCTTGATTCGTACTTGTGATTTCTATTGAAGAGTTAGATTTCTTGTTCTTAAATTCATTCGTGTAAGTGTTCAATTATGTTATTCTATATCATGATTCTTGCATCTACATTGATCATGAGTAGCTAAATCCATAACTAGGGTTGTGGGAACCATGAAGAACTAACAAAGTGCAATCGAATAATTTGTAATTCTTGGAAAGTGTGTTTGAATGTATTAATTACTTCTCTTTATTTTGCATGATTTTTAACGGTGGAAAACGTTAGAACTTATCTAGTGTTACTTGTCGGATCAAGGAGGTAATGAATAGGAAAAGAGAAAAATTAACAGGATTCGATTAATGTTTTCTCTTCCAATCAACCAAACTGGATTAATGGGAGGTTGTATTGGGATAACAGGTCAGGGTTAGTAATGTCACACTGCGGAGATGGATCAAATCCCATAGTGAAATTTACCTCTTCGCTCGATTGAAGGGTTTGGTAAACTTAACTTGTTGTTCTGCATCTACACACTAGAAAAGACTACATTTATCTGGTAATATTGAGTTAGGGAATCATGGGAACACATCACCTTAGATAACTCTTCTATTGATTTCACAACAATTGCACTAGTTTAGGTTTACTTTTCTTTCAATTACAAAATCCCCCCCCCCCCCTTTTTGGGAGATAAAAAGGTTAATCAACCCAGTTTGCTTGAACTTAATTAAAAACGTCTACCATATTCCCTGTGGGTTTGATCCTAACCTTGGTTAGGTTATATATGTTGGCAACGATTTCTTTAAACTTCAAAAAAAAGGTGTATCTTGGGCGATATCACTAAGGTGAAGTTAAGTACCGCATTCCATCCTCAAATTGATGGGCAAACCGAAAGAAAAATTCAAACATTAGAAGACATGTTGAGGGCTTGGGTCTTGGAATTTAAAGAAAGTTAGGATGATCACCTACCTCTCATCCAGTTTGCCTAGAATAATAGTTATCATTCAAGTATTGGTATGGCACCGTTTAAGGACTTATATGGTAGACGATGTAGGTCACAGATGGGATGGTTTGAAGTTGGGGAAATCACCTTGGTTGGAACAGATTTAGTTATGGATGCCATATAGAAGATCGCCAAAGTACACAAAAGTCCTACTCCGATGTGAGGAGAAGGGACCTTGAGTTTAATATTGATGATTAGGTTTACTTGAAGGTATCACCTACAAAGGCTTTGATTCCATTTGACAAGAAGGGAAAGTTAAGCCCTGGGTATGTAGGGCCTTATAAAATTTTGAGAAGAGTTGGTAAGGTGGCATACGAGTTAGAGTTGCCATTGGAGATAAACATAATTCATTCGATGTTCTATGTGTCAATGTTGAGAAAATTCATGGAGGATCCAATTTCCATAGTTCTATTAGAAGATGTGAGTGTTGAGGAGAATTTGACATATAAGGAAGTTTCGGTGGAAATATTTGATAGGCAAGTAAAGAGATTGAGGAACAAAGATGTAGCATTCGTTAAAGTCCTTTGGAGGAACCAACAAGTTGAAAGTATGACTTGGGAAGCGGAAGCGGACATGATAAAATGATATCCTATCTTTTCCACTCTACTCAAGTCTAAGGAAATAATATGATCACGTTTAATATTCCAAGCTATGAGTTTCAGCCCTTAGAGTCAAGTTGCATGTATTCATACTCATGGCATCATGTTTAATGGCATTTTGATGCACAAGTTTGAAGTTTTAAGAAAATGATGTTCACATTGCATTTGATTAATTAATGTTAGGGCTGAAAAGTATCTGCTATTACTCTCAACCGTAGTTTCATAACATTCGGGGATGAATGTTCCCAAGGAGGAGATATTGTAACACCTCCCAAAGCGACTCGAAAATACCCTATGATATATTTTTTGAATATCTTAAAATTTATGTGTTATTTCGCAAATTCAACTTCGTATTATTTTCTAGGAAGTAAAATTGTGAAGGAAAAGGGTTAACTTCGATTATTAGGTCACCTATATCGAAAAATAAATTTTTTGCGAGAGGTTGTGCAAAAGAGAAGAGTCTACGGCAAAGGTGTGATACGCCCTTCCTACCCTATAATTCAAAAAATTCTGAACTTCGTTTCAAGTCAGAAAAGTTAGTTAGGACTTATCCCAACACCTTTATATACGTCAATCCTTGAAAACTCTCCTATTTTTAAACCTAAATCTCTCTCGAAACACTCTCAAATCCTCCCAAACTTCTCTCTAAAACCCTCCATCAAGTTCTCTCAAATTTCTTAGGGATCAAGTCTCCTCAATTGAAGATAAATCTTTCAAAAGGTTTCTCAAAGTTCTTCAAGTTTCAAGGATCAAAAGGTATGTGGATTTCTTCATTCATCGGTTCTTCCATCCATGGAGTCCCAAAACCTATTTTATAAGTTCCTTTAAGTTACAAGGTTGATTTCTTATGGGTTCTTTCTAATTACCCTATTAAGCATGATTTTATGTCAAGATTCTTCATTTATTTTATGAAATTGCATAAACTGATTTCTAAGGTTTTCTATTATGAAGTTATTTTATGAAATTCAAAGTTATGAAAGTTATGACACCGTGAGTTATTATGAAATTAATGATTTTATGAGATGAATTGCACGATTCCATGTCTAAAGTTCAAAAATAATGTGTATGATTGTGGTGAGTTAGTTTAAGAATGATCTAAATTAATGAATTTCACTAACAACTTGTTTGGATGGTGGCTTGCTGTGGTTTCATAATGTATGATATTGTATGATATGGTATGTTATTGTAACGTACTGTATCATACAGTGTTTGGATAAACTGTATGAGTTGTTACTGTTTAGTGATAATTTCTTGTTTAATTTGACTGTATGGTACTGTATCGTAACTTGAAAATTTATAAAAATGTCCTTAATTATTATAAATATTAAATTTATCAATATTTTTTTAATAAAACTCTTTTAAAAAGTTAATACATATAATCAAGTAGGAAAATATACAAGCTAATATATTTCCAATCCAAAAGAATAACACAAGAAAACAAAAAGAAAAGTAAGAAGTTTTAAAAAAAGGAACCTAAAAAAAGACTAAAATGTGAAAGAAAAGACAGGAGGCGGAAAAGAAGTTTCAAAAGTTGATATGGAGGAAAATAAGTAATACAAAAGTAATACATATATTAGATTAAAGTTTAATAAAAATAAAAGATGAAGGATGAATTAGAATTATTTAAATTTAAGTAAGGGTATAATTGGAAAAACAAAATAAGAGAACCATGGGATACCACCAAATTGGTGGTTTCAAAAAGTGAGGATTTTCATGGTTACAGAACCATGAAACAAAATCATACCATACCACATAATTAATGAAATAATCAAAAGAAACGTGGTTCTCTTGCTAACCATACCATACCATACCACCAAAAACCATCATCCAAACAAGTTATTAATACCGAGGGATTGGAATCGGGGTAGACTATCTCCAAGGGTCCATACTCCTTTTTGTCAAACCATCTGCCAACATGGGATATCTCTCAAGATAGGATTGACTTGTTATGTATCCCCTTGTTGAAGGGTTGACTAAGGATCTACCTGACAAGTAGTCCGAATCCAAGTAGTAGCTCGCTTGGGTCTCCTCCGGTGTTGATTGAGGTCACATCCCCGCTATGATATGATCTTAGATTGCACTTCATACATCATGGCATGGCATATTGTTATGATATACTCCTCGTTTGGCTATGTGCATTCCTTTCGTATCATTTGTCCCCTTGTCATCTCATTTTGTCATACTATATTATCATATGCATTGTATGCCCATATACTTAGTACATATTTTGTGCTAATCTATACTTTTTATCTACATGTTCTAACCATGTAGGGACCGGTGATGACTTC